>APFE030757164.1:0-23456 GCA_000404065.3 Pinus taeda | reverse complement strand
ATATATATATATACATATATATATAAGAGGTACATAATGACATACAATATCAACCAATGGAGGCCAAATCGCCCAAGGAGTTACATATCATTTACTTCAATGTGAATGTGGTAGCAGAAGAAATAACAAAAGTAGTAATGGATGAAAAGACTCATGGAGCGCATTTAAAGATTTAGCTTCCAAAAAATCATACAGGAATTTTTCATTAACATATTAACTCAAATGAATCTGTATAAAGAAGGAAAGATGTCTAGCATCTACATAACGCAAAATTAGAGAATAACATGAACATTTATAAAATTAAAAAAGAGAGGAGACATATTGTAATCCTGGAACGAAGGAATCACCATTGATATGCATTAATATTATGAGTAACACATACATGAAAGAACAAAAATGTTCTAAAATATGACAGAGTTTCTTTCCAAAATCATGAATCTTTTCTTTGTTCATCAAAATCACATATATAGGCCTCCATGAAGAAACACGTAGTTAGAATGGTATTCTTTCTTGATTTGGTTCATCATGTCAAAACTATCTTAAGACTTCAGCTTGTGCACATGCACAACTGTTTCAACAAAAATTTACTCATTACAAGTGATCAAAGTAAAAATAACATACAAGTAGTCTAAAATGCCAAAGCTTGGCATGATCCAGAGAATTCTCATGGGAAATTGGATGATGATGCCTCATGAGGTGTATGCGTAGGCCGAGGATGAACAATTTACACCATCGTTGGATTAACAAACAATTCACATCTTTCCCACAAGGCTTGAGGAGGTAGAGGAGCAACACTAAACTTCTTGTAGTTAATCTTCAACTGAATCAAGCCTGAATAGTTGAATCTATAATGAAAGAGACTTCTAACCATCCCAAGTAACTAAAATTCCTTTTTTAAGAAGTTCATTAAAGTTGTCCATTTCAGAGTACCTGTTTTCTCATGGGAGAACCCTGCCTTACTCTTTGCTTTAATCATTTTCTAATTATTCTACTCCTACGGTACCAGTTCTCCATGAGACCCCCAAATATTAACAAACCCAGCCTACAGGAGTCTATCAAATTCTTCATTGAAAACATCCACATCCTTCTACAACTTGAACAGGCTTTTCTCTTCTTTGACTTGGGCTTCTTCCTTTGAAATCACTTTAAAAATATCCAAAACTGCGTTGGTCCTGTCTGCTATACCCATTTGCCTCAACTCCTCTACTCGCTTCTTGCTCAAGAAATGAATTAATTTCAGTGCATACTGGGAGTTCCTTATACTCCTCTCCTTAGCATTTATGATTAATGGTTTTCTTTCTGCATAGATAAACATTTTCTCATGTATCAAAGTTATATTCTCCCAACTGATATTAGTCTCTTGGATGACCTCATCCCATACCAATTGTCTAGCTTCGAGGAGAGACATATTTCCTTTGATTTTAGCCTTCAAGTCCTTTACTTCCTATGTGGAGACCTATATATCCTTGGTGACATTTTTATCTTTTATAACCGAGGTTTACGGCTTCTTTTCTATTGGCTTGAGGGAGCCTGAACTAGGTTCAATGTTAATTAGCCAAACAAATCCCTACACTACTGGCCCTTTCAGCATCAGCCACAGAGCATGGACCGAAGTCTCACCCGAAGCAGTATGGGGGGATGCTGTAACCAAGTTTCCGCACCCTGAGATGGTTGTGACGTCATTTGATTCCCTCTATCCCCGCCTTCGGGAAGGTCGCTTTGCTTCAGGGCTGGCCAAACTAGCCCATTATTCTACCCTTCAATACCTCTGTGAAAGGGTCTGATGATCCTTCGTGCAACCCTAACCTGCTCCTCATGTACTTTTGCATTGCTATGGCAGTTTATTGTGCAGATTCTTCAATAAATATAAGTGACTTTCTTATCTTATCAAACAATTTTATTTAACACCGCATAAATGTGTTCAATTATTCAATGCAATTGTATTCATTCACGCATCACATAAGCATAATAAAGGAAATTCATACATAACATATCAAGTTGCATCAATAGAAAAAAGACACAAGAATTGTCAAATATTTCTCTTTATTGATATCTTCCAAGTGTTTACAAACTTTATCTACCCTGCGCACATAGCTACATGGGTTCGCGCAATCAATTGTATACTTCTACCCTAGGCCTCTGTGCACTCAGCTGCAAATCCTCTACCTATGCTATGACCCAAGAATTAGACTTATTTTCTTCAGAGCTACGACTCTCTTACATGATTGATTTTGTTTTGTGTCTAAAACTACTTATACCTTAGCTCTTTTTATACAATCCCATGGTCCACAGACCATGGGTAGTTCTCTTACAACCAACTTTACTTTACAAAACTAAGGGCGGACTACCCTTCATGACACATGACACCTTCGCACTCCGCAACCACAAAAAGAAAAGTCTTTACTATTTAATTACAAAATTTGGCTCAAACATGAGCTTTTAGCCCCAAAACTACCCTTCGAAGATCCCTCCTGTTACACAGTATTTTGTCACCGTCCCTGTTACCCCTTCTCCCGTACATTGGAGGACCTATTCCGGGACCTGTGAGAAGTGACATAACTTGAAACACCTACATTGTATCCCTTAAAGTATGTGCTCCATATGCCCTAAAGACACCTTCTGCAAAATACCCAAAAATATAGCCCTTTCTCCATTAGCATTGTTCCATAGTGTATCACTCGCGCCAATGGGGGAAATCCTCCAAAGAGGGCGCGCCAGCTGGCGCTCTATCTCAGACTCACACTAGTGCCAACCCAGTTGGGTAAAGTTTTTAACAAACAAACTTCCGAAGGTTCCTTCCACCCTATCCATCAACTGATACCAGTTTGAGTTGGTTCAGTTGGGCTTCGTATCTCCCAATGAGGGAAGTAGTTCTCCACCTCTCATGGAAGCTTCCTAATGATAAGGACAATCCCATGAATCAAGTGGATGGTCTTATCTACTCCTCCTACCTCTATATAAGCTTGTTCTTTCCCCTTTGACAAGCTAGTTACTAATTCTACTTTTCAAGTTCCCAAATCTAAGCCCCAAAGTCTAAGAATTTCTACGCTCATCTTGCAAGAGGCTTTGTTCCCCCTTATGAGGCTAAATATTTAAGGAGGAGATCCATGTCCAGGTAATCAAGGAGAGAGAGAGGCTTGTTCCCATCCCTTACAAGCTTTGCAAGGCATGTGTTGTTGATCCACCCAGCCAAAGGAAGATTTGACGTCAGAACTTGGTTGTATTCTCTTTTGTTTATCAATAATAATAGACGACTATCATTATGGTTCCACTCATGTGTCTTTATTATGATGTTTGAGTTGTATCCTTTCTGACTGATACATAGTTGCAGTTCTTGGATTTTATGCTCATATTTGTCTTTTTCTTTGCATGTGCAGGTGTCTATTCACGAGGATCGTGAGGATTGTGACCAGCTGAAGCGAAAGAACGGAAGCGATGACCCTTCTACGAATATAAGCCTTGGATTCGAGGTAGGCTTTCATCATTGGCCTTTACTTTGCAATTAGGAACCTGCGTGTTAGCGTTGTTTGATCATTGCTAGACCCCATTTAGGCTAGTGGGGTCGCCTTTGTCCACAGAGGGGATTTACCTACATAACAATATGGCGACTCCGCTGGGGAGTTGGCTTTTGCCTTGTTTGTTTATCTTGTCTTGTTGTTTCATTTGTAAACTTTTGACGTAGCCTGAAGTCTGGCCAGATAGCCTTCGAAATGTTATTGCTTTGCATTAGCGAAGTAGATCAACACTACTTCAGTCCATCTCCGGTTTGGTGTGAAAACTGAACGACTTAGGACTTGCCTTGTTCCTTGATTGTTTCCTTGGTTTCTCCCGCTTGTTTGCTTTCTAGGTTGGATACCTGTGTTGTTTTTCCTCTTGAGAGTGCTTAGGTATTGCTGGTTTAGCCTTGGCTCTTTTTTTTTTAAATTTTTCCATAACAAACTCGACTGGCACTAGTTTATAGCGTGACAGTCGTGCCAGTTGGCACATTGCACACTTACAACCCGTGCCAATCCGTGAAAGGCGCTAGTTGTAGCCTAACAGTCGCGCCAGGCCTGTAAACTTTTGAAGTTTGCTTGGTTCTCAACTTTTTGAGCTTTGGTTTTGCCCTAAGTACCTTTATTAGACTACTGGAGTGTCTTGGAGTGTGATTTGATTGGTTTCGATTGCTACCCTTTGGGTGTTTGCTTTTTTCTACCGATTTCGCATTTCTAGCCCTAGGGCATCTAGCGGCCTTGTGAATCAAGCCTTGCTAAGGTGTTTTGATCTTTTTGTTGTCCAGTCGACTCTCTTGCTTGCTCCCTTACACTTCTTTGGTAGTCGTGAATCATTTCGTTGTGTTATTTAGGTGATTTGCTTCGTCTTCACTTGAATTCCGCTTCGTCTCACTTTGAGCCCACATCACACGGCTCATTGTTGTGTTTGGGACCTTTTTGATTCTTTGGGTGTTTGATTTGTGTTTTGAGGAACTGAACATGTGTGTATTGGTTATAATTTGTTAGTATTATTTCTCAAAAGTTCTTTAATGCATTTTTCCATTATTGAAAAAGAAAATCTCTTTTGCTTTGAAACAGTTAATGAAATTAAGACTGTTCATTTTGATTAGTGAATTAGTGATCTTAAAGAAAGGTTTATTGATTTTCATTAGCTGCATTAGGGAAACTCTGTGTCATTCGTGATTGTTTCGTTTGCATGAAATCTCTCTAACTCTCTTGTAATTATCATTCATCGAATGGAATGACATTTTTTGGCATATAGATTGCATTTAAGGAGTTTGAGAAATTACATACGGTAGGACCTAAAGATCAAAACTTAACTCAAAGATCAACTTTAAAATAAATCAAATGAACTTAAAAACGCATTGGAACATAACGCTCAGATTCTAGAGGTCTAGGCTAGAGACATGCTCTGACGGCATTAAACCTAGTCACTTTTGTTCTCACATTAAGGTTGGGTGATTCCTCCTTGTGTGACTCAACTGTGGTCTAGTACGGACTTGTGCTCCCACGTACCATCGTGTATATATGGGGAGACTCCACTAGGTTATCATCCTTGATCCACAGGAAGCCGTGTCTACCACCTTACAGCCCATAACACACCGAACAGAGCATTCGGGAAGATTGAGTGCCGTACGGAAAGTCCTTGGCTTTCATATGATTGCTAAGGTGTATATGTAGTTTTACGGATTGTCTGGTAAACCCCTTGCCTAGTTTCTCCAGAGTAGTCACTTTCTAATCCTTTTTGGACTCCTTAAAAGAAAAGGCTCACTTGAGCATTTGTCACTTCGGGCTCACTAAATATTCGAAGGCGACTAGAGTCACCTTTTGTACTTTTCTCGACTCTTAAAACATGAAAAGGTCAAGTTGTGGCCTAATGTCTTAAAAATTTATTTGACCACGATTACATTTACCTTGTTAGATCTTGTGTGCATTAGTTTTGAGTAGGGTCTTTCATCATTAGCTTGTCTAGGATTTTTGTTTGATTCGATCATCCTGGTGGATCCATCAATCCCATCTCCCGTCCCGAGTGACCAAGGGTCTCCTTCTTCTGCTGCTCCTGAGACACTAGTTTGTGGTGACACTTTCCCTATTATTCCAAGTGTCCAACCGTTGAACTCTCGTGCTCCAGAGGACGAGCTTTACGATTTGTTTTGGAACCCTGTTTGGGAGCCTTCCGAAGAGGATTTTCCCTTTACTCGTATTGGTATTTCGACCCCAATGGCTTCTTCTGATATGGAAGACACATCTCCTGTATCGAGTGGAACACCTGTTATGTCAAGTATTGAGACTCCTATCCCGGCCACATCCCCAGTCATATCTACGCCCTACACTGTTACACCTCTCGGTATTACATTGCCTGTGCGCTATAGATCTCTGAGGGATGCCATGGGCTCTAGGTATTCCTCTTCTATGTGGGATAATGACATCATTCCCACTACGGGATCTTTTGTTTCCCAAGTTCACCATACCGCTGTCACGTCAGTTCCAACCAATCCGACCATTTGTGTCGCATCGTCAACTCCGGTTGCTAATGTCGTTATGGCATCTTCCATCGTAACTATTGTTGCCGGCCCATCCCGTGGTCCGGTACGTAGTGGTCAATCGGCACATGCTGCCAGAGTTGTTCATCCTGCTAGCAGTGCCCTGCCTTCTTCTGATGCCATTTTAGTAGGGGGGCATATTCTCAGTACTTGCATGCTGTCCAAAATCCAGGTGCGCAAGGCCCCTTTTATGACCCTATAGGTCATCATTTACATACCTCCTTGCTAGCTCAACCTGCAGTTGAGTATTCAATTCCGTTGAATGTCGCTTGGGGTACCACCGGTTATGGTGGTGGCCAGTTCCGTTCGGGTCAAGGGCAGCTATCCCAAGGACCATCATACCAGGGTCAGCCATCATACACGCAGCCTAATTATGGGCAGTAGTATTATGGCCAAACCTATCCAGGGCAACCTGGAGGCTCACAAGGACAACCCTCCCAGGGACAGCCTTCGGCCTTGGGTGGTCCGTCTTTTACCTATCTTGGGCAACCTTCTGGAAACCCGGGAAAACCTTACGCTCAACAAGGACAACTTGGAGTCCAGCAGGGATACCTTTCGGGTCAACCCTACGGGAATCCGGGACAACCTTACACGCAACAAGGACAACCAGGAACCCAGCAAGGGTACCCTTCTGGGCAGGGTGGCCAGCCTTACGTGCAGCAAGGCCAGCCCACTGCTCAGCCTAGTCAGCCATCTGGTCTACAAGGACAACCAAACACCCAACAAGCTCAACCTTCTGGGCAAGTAGGTCTGTCTCAGATCCAACCAGGACAACCTTCTGGCCAAATGGCCCAACCTTAGTCTTCGCAGGGATATCTCTCTGGGCGTGCTCAACCGGGCATGCAGATGGTTCCAGCTTCTCAAGCTCAACCTGGTTACCAGCCCCAAAATCAATCTGGTCTCCAGCCATAAGGTGGGTATCAATCCTAACCTTCTTATCAAATTCAGCCTGGTTCCCAGGCTCAATATGGAGCCCAACAACCGTATGGATACCAGCAACCCTAGGGGAAAAATCAATTTTCCCCGTATCAAAATTATCAACAGCCGCAGGCCACCGCTTATCAAAATTACCAGCAACCCAATGTTGCTCCTGCAGGTTAGTATGGTAACCAATGGGGCGCTGGGGGGCAGATCCAAAATCAACCATCCAGTTATGGATATAACCCTTATGGACAGAGTTCCTATAGACAAGGTCCTTTTGGACTTGGTCCATCCGGATAAGGTCAATGGGGGAAACCAACAACTGGATGGAACTCTGGCCCTACCTCATATCTACAAATGTCCTTCAACCCACAGCTACCATTTCTAGCAACGTTGGAACTACCCAATGTGTCAAAGTCAACCAATGATCCTATTTTGCATAATCCACAACGGCGACGAGTTCCAACTAAGATACCTGGCGATTGTACCAAATTCGACGGCAAAGCTGGAGAGGATCCTCAAGCCCATGTAATGACTTATCACCTTTGGTGTTCGTCCAATTCGTGGCTTGATGATTCGGTCCGGCTTTGCCTGTTTCAAAGGACTCTCACCGGCTCTGCTGCTAAATGGTACATTGAATTGACCCGTGCATCTTTTCAAGATTTCAATTCGTTGGCAATGGCATTCCTCACTCATTTTTAGTTACCCATTTGGTATGAGATGGAGACCCATCTCCTTACGTCTTTCAAGCAGGACATGGCTACGCACATCTCTGATCATATACATGAATGGAGAAGGCATCGTCAATTGATCAAGTTTTGGATTCCTGATCAACTCCTCATCGATTGGTTCAAAACTTCCTTTGTCCCTAAGATCGCACGGGACATTGCTATGGGAGCTTGTGTGACTGAAGAGAAAGCTATCACGCGTGCCTAGTACCTTGACTTAGTTTATTCTTAGTCAGGTACTTTATATGAGTATTTGCCTGATGCCCTGAGACCTGGTACATCCAAGGCTCCACCAAAGCCATCTATTGATGGAGTTATTGGCTCTGTAAATCCGTTGTCCAAAAAATCATCCTCGAACCCTAGGAAGCAAAAATTGAATGCTTCTAACGAAAACACTTCTCAGGGTGGTTCAAATGCTGGAAGTACTTCCGAGGTTAACGCCGTCCAGTCCACCATGACGAATAAGGCCTCAAAAGGAAAGAAAAAGGGGAAAGTAAAGAATAAGTCTGAGAAACCTAAACATGATTCCTCCAAACCTCCATCCGAGGAACTAGATAAGCATAAACCCAAGTATCCTTGTCTCATCTGCGATGAGGATCACTATACCAAAGACTGCCCAAGGCGGTTCGAGGATAGTCGCTTGTTGAAAGGCGCTCCTGGGATTCCTGCGGTTCATAAAGAACCTTTCCACTCTCAACAAACTCAAATGTTGGCTGATCCATCTTCGTCTTCTTCTCCCTTTGGTTCCCAAGTCTTCATGGCTAGATCCATTCCCGTTCATGTAACGACTCGAACAAAGGAGTATCCATCGTCCACTGGGAAGGAGCCTGAGGTTCCCTCAAGCGCTCCTCCATCCAGTTCTGGTCCGCTCCACATCGAGAGACCTAGTACCGAGACGAAAATCCGACCCCCTCCCAAAGGAGTACTCCGGAGATCATCTTACAACCCAAATTCTCGTGCTGCTTAGCACTATAGCATAGTTGAGGACTTAGTGCAGGATCTGTCGGCTATGTCCGCTTTAGAAGTTCTCTAGAGCTGCCCCCTTTAGAGGAAGTCCCTGCTATCGGCCATCGGTGGCATCAACCCGGCAGATTCGGATTTGATCACCTTTGATCTCGAGAGCCATGTCCCAAGGCTGCCTCATCAGATCGCCTTTCTCATACAAGTCATCATCAATTCGAAAACAATCCATCGTACAGTTATTGATGAAGGCGCGTCAACTTGCATCATGTCTATTGCTTGTTGGAAAGCGACCAGGTCTCCAACTTTGAGCTAGTCTCCCATGACGTTGGAAGCCTTTGATGGGAGAGAATCTCTTCCCTATGGTATTCTTCAACGATTGCTGATTATTTAGAAGGGAAAACCATTGAAGTAGAAGTTGAGGTCATTGACGCAAATCTTACTTACAACCTCCTTCTGGGCCGGAGTTGGACGTATGCCATGCGTGCCGTGGCTTCATCCCTCTTCTGTGTCATTCATTTCCCTCACCAGGGGAAAATTGTCACAGTAGACCATCTCTCCTTCTTTGCTTCTTCTTTTGAAGGTAATGTCCCTTTCGTGGAGCATACCTCCATTCCTTTCGAGAGTGTGGGAGCCAGGCTCTTCAAAGATACCGCCCTCATGGGTGTTTTCTCACTCCCACCTCCAAACCTCGCCTCCATCAGTATGATTTCAATTCATTCTGATCCCTAGGTCCTCCCCCCCATCGACCAGATAGAATCGTGGGGCGAGGAGATGCCGTTGAGTCCCACCGAGCTCAACTACATTGAAATCGCTGTTGTATCGGCTCCTCCTGCTGAATCTACTTCTTTAAGCGGAGCTCTTGACTCATACGACTATTCCCCTTGGCTTGGAGAATGTGCCTCCTCGTATCCATTAAAGGAAATATTTCCCTCCGACGAAGCCATCATGGAGACCATGTCTCTCAAGGAACCTCCGTGGTTCAATCTTCATCACCATTCCTCATTTCTCCCTACCCTTTGGGAAATGTTGGTTTGTCTCGAACAGTTTGCTCCGTGTCTCCCTTCACAACCTCTTCAGACACCTATTCAGGTCTATCAAGTATCGTTTGAAGGGAATTTGGGGAGCATTACAAAAACCCAACCTATCGACATCTCTATGAAACCAGGGATTGTCAAGAACATCTACATAGGAGTCACTTGCACTCCTAAGGAAATTCAAATCTATATAGCTCTTTTTCGCGAGTTCCGTGACGTCTTTGCATGGTCTTATGAAGAGATGCCCAACATTGATCCAAACATCATAGTGCATGAGATACCTACGTGTCCAGGAGCTAAACCTGTTCGTTAGCATTTACGCCTTGTGCACTCCTACAAGGCTGTAGCTATCAAAGTGGAAGTTGAAAAACTTCTTAAAGCTGGTTTCATTTACCCTATCCCACTCACAGATTGAGTCTCTAACATTGTCCCTATGGATAAGAAGCAGGGTACTATTCGCGTCTGTGTCAATTATCGCGATATTAACCGAGCCTGCGCAAAAGATAACTACCCCACACCTTTCATTGACCAGCTCATTGATGAGTGTGCTGGGAGTGAGATATATTCGTTCATAGATGGCTTTTCTGGCTACAACCAGATTAATATCGCGCCCGCTGATCAACACAAGACAGCCTTTATCTGTCTGTGGGGTACTTTCGCTTATAAAAAGCTCCCTTTCGGTCTCAAGAATGCCGGTGCCACTTTTCAACGTGTGATGTCTTACGCCTTTCATGATATCTGGCACATCGTACAACTTTATCTGGATGACCTTCCCGCTCATTCGGCTAAGCGCCAAGACCATCCGTCACATCTCCGCGAGATTTTTCTCTGTTGTCGACACTACAATATCCAACTTAATCTGCATAAATGTGTCTTCTGCGTAGAATCTAGTTGACTTCTCGGGTTCATCATCTCTCGAGAGGGCATCCGCTTAGATCTCCTTAAAGGCGAAGCCATTTTGAATCTTCCTCCCCCTGCTTCTTTGTGCCAACTGCAGAGTTTGCAGGGTAAAGCAAATTTCTTACGATGACTTATCTCGAATTTTGCCAAAGTGGCAAAAGGTTTCACGTGGTTACTCAAGCATGACACCTCGTTTCGATGGGATGCCATAGCTGAGGAGTCTTTTGCACATCTTAAAACTCTTCTAGTTTCTGCCCTTTTGTTGCGGCCTCCGAATTATCATCACGATTACACGTTGTATCTGGCCGCTGCTGACACCACCATCGATATGGTTCTGGTTTAGGATGACGATGATGGCACTGAACACGTCATCTATTACCTTATCCGCAATTTGTTAGATACAAAATCTTGATATGCTTATGTCGAGAAGCTGGCCCTCGCTGTTGTTTGCATCGTTCAACGCTTCCGTCATTACATCTTGTTGCGTACCATGACAATGATCTCTGATTGCAACCCTATGACCTACATTCTATCACGCCAGTTGTTGGGGGGAAAATACTCGAAGTGGATAGTCATCCTCCAAGAGTTTGACTTGGAATTTACTGCTGCCAAGTCTAAGAAATCACTTGTCTTTGCCGAGCTGTTGTGTTCTTTGCCATCCACTGCTACCTCCTCTCAGTTAGAGGATTCCATCCCAGACGAAACTCTCTTCCTCATTAGCACCCTCGATCCTTGGTACGGGGATATTATTGTCTACTTGCAGACGTCCTCCTTCCGTCCTGAGACCTCCAAAGATGCTCGCCGATGGATCCGACACCAAGCCCAACCATATCGCATCTTTGGGAACACCCTGTACCATCTCGGTGTTGATTCTGTTCTTCGCCGATGTTTGACTTTCGAAGAAGCAGAGAGAGTTCTGAATGACTGCCACTCTGGTGCATGTGGCGGTCAATGTCTGGATATGCCACCGCACAGAAAATCCTCTGTGCCTACTATTTCTAACCCTCCATTTTCAAGGATTGCATTCTTGCTGTCCGTTCATGTCATGAATGCCAGATTTACCAACAAAAGATGTGTGCACCCCTTGCTCCATTGCACCTCGTTGTAACCGTCAGCTCTTTTGTCAAATGGGGCATCGATTATGTGACCTATAATCCTCACTCAGCCGAGGGGCATGGGTACATCATCGTTGCTGTTGATTATTTCACAAAATGGGCCGAGGCGATGCCTACATTGTCAGAAGATGGTCACACGGCGGCACAGTTTTTTTTCAACCATGTTATTTCGTAGTTCGGAGTACCCCAAGCCATCGTCATTGATCACAGAAAGCATTTTCGTAATCACATGATGACCGAGTTAACAACCCAGATGGGCCTTAGGCATGATAGTTCGACCCCGTACTATCCTGAGGCAAACTGTCAAGTAGAAGCTGTGAACAAGGTTTTGGTCACGATGCTTCAAAGAACTGTACGCATGCATAAGTCCAATTGACATCTAATGTTGTTCTTTGCTTTGTGGGCCTACCGTACCTCCGTGAAGGACACCACCAGTTTCACTCCTTTTCAGTTAGTTTACGGACTGGAGGCGACCCTTCCTATTGAGTGTGAGATTCCTTCATTAAAGATAGCCGTCGAATTGCTCCCTGATAATACTCCAGTAGAAGAGCGTCTTCTTTACTTAGAACGGCTAGATGAGACTCGTCATCTAGCCTCCTTAGCTATTGAAGCTCAGAAGAAGCGAGTGAAAACTCACTTCGATAATACTGTTAACCCCCGCTCTTTCATTGAGGGAGACTTAGTACTCCTCTATGATCAAGCTAATGATAAGCTGGGGGCAGGAAAACGCGAGCCTATGTGGCATGGGCCCTACATTGTGCAAAGAATTTTGCAAAAATGCGCCTACAAGCTTATTGATTATGAAGGCAACCCCCTGGATAGGCCCCGAAATGGGCTTTATCTCAAAAAATACTATGCATGAGTCCAAGCACTCTCTTTTTTGTACATACATGTGCTTTCAGCAAGAGTGTTGTGTGTTCGTGTTTTTATATTTTTATCTTGGTATGTCGGCATGATTGCCGCTTATTGTGTCTTTTGCTTCTTGAATAGATGTTTGGATCACCTTACGTTGGTTTCGCTGATGGTGCTTCCCGCAGTACATGCAACTTGTCATCTGCGGCATGGGTGATCTACGATCCTTATGGTGAGTTAGTAGATATTCAAGGGGTTTGTCTAGGTTGTACAACCAACAATGTCGCTGAATATAGTGTTGTGATTGAATTATTAGCTAAGGCGATTAACCTCGGCATTCACATATTGGTTGTGAACTTGGACTCTCAACTCGTAGTCCACCAACTCAACGGGCGTTATTTCGTCAGAGATCATCGGATTTTAAGGTTGTATTTACGTGTTAAGTTATTAGAAAGGGATTTTGATTTCATTACTTATCAACATTTTCCAAGACGACTTAATACGTCAACCGATGCATTATCTAATTATGTGTTGGACAGACATTTGCATAACATATGATTCAACATAACACAAGAAGCATAAAGTACAATAAACCATTAAACATATGTATATATATATATGTGTGTCCAAAATGTTTGCACCCTGTGCATCATCAAAAAATAATACATGTTTGTCTGAATACATCTGGAGACAACATGTATCTCAAAAAAGTATGCATGAAAAGAAAAGCCTAGATATCTAGTCTTGGTGGTGCTCATGGTAGCACGTCACCGCTCGCACTAGACGCCTCAGGAGTCGGTGGATGCGAGTTGGCACCCCTATTGTGTGCCTCTGGTACGCTAGCGAGACATCCACTAGTTGAGCATAATCTGGAATCCCTCGAGTGATAGCCTCGAGGTTCTAGATAAGCTCCCCTCTGTCACCGCCCTCCTCCTGAGGATCTGCTCCTACTGCTGCTGCTACTGGATGTCTCCTCACAACGGAAGACAGGCCAGCTGGACGTTTTGGGTCGACATCTGCATATGCATATAAAGTTCATTAGGACAAGCATGTACTAACCAAAAAAATCATCATAAAAATACAAAATCAAAAAAATGAGGACATACCAATCTCCTCGTCCCAGTCCTCTCCATCCAGCAAGGGAAGGTCAAGATCTCCATTAAAGTCTGTCCCCGCATACGGCCAGTCTTCCACCATGATCAGTTGGCGGCAAAGCCACCCGAAGAACTCCAGTTTGAAGGACATCTGCTGGCCGCCACCACCCCTCGGCATCAGTGCCGCCCATCGAGCCATCCTCGGCTCTCGAGGTGTTAGTTCTGCTACAAAGGTGCCTTGGCCCTGGAAGCTTGGCACACGTTCCAAGAAGAATGTCACCAAGATGGAACCATACCCAAACTGTTGTAGCTTGCCCCACTTGGCCTTTGTCATCTGCCTCTTCATATTGGTCGTCACAGCTGACGCGCAATTGAAGATCGTCGGGCTAAGGCACTCCATTGCTAATAACAGGTGGTTCTTCATAGCTTCGTGGGGCGCTTGAGCCCCCACAGTGCATGTAAAGGTGAATAGCAATGCTCTCAGTGTCAGGTCCTGAATGGTGGGGATGTCCACCTTCGAACTGCCTTGCCCATATTTTGCTTCCGGGAAAATTCGAGCCTTCACCTCATCCATCTTCTCTCCAGATGGCCTGCTCCCAGTCAATCGAGGCACCGGCCCTCGTCGTGACAATCCATTCAAGAAGTAGACATCAAACACGTCTAACTCCAGCACCTGATCCCGTATCCAGAACACCTGTTCCTCTACATCGCACAAGTCGATCAAGTACTGTAGGAGCTTTGGCTGAGCTCGTAAATAGGATAGCATGAAATATTTTTTGAGCCCACATGCTCTGAGAGCTTCCATGCAATCCTCATCAGCTAAGGCCAATGTGTCCACTTGGTCATGTTCCCGTTCCTTCCATACCATCACCAATTTTGTGGATTGCCCTGCAAATACAAGTCAAAATAATGCATTAGACTCTCATATAACTTGAAATTGCAAGAAACTAGGGTTTGAATTTGTTGAAATTTCCAAAACAATGTGCGCGGCCATTGGCGTGACTGTTTCTAAAACAGTTGCACCCATGGGCACGCGCCATATGGGAAAATTGCCCCATTGGCGCGGGTCCATGCCCGAAACCCGCGCCAATGGGCACAACCCCTAAAATTAAAATCCTTCCCATAAGAAATGAAAATGCAACAAAAAACAAATTCTAAACAAATGAAAATTAAGCTAAGGACAAGACCGCTTACCTGGCACTGATGGCGCTCGAAATGGTCCACTGGATTGGTCACAATCGCCAACTAAAGGTCACACTCCAAAAGGCCCTAATGTCGCTCTCCAAAGGTAAAAAGTGAAAAGTAATTTTTATTTTACCATTTTCACCATTTTATAGCTTTTTAACCCTAAATAAGCTTTAAAAAGTCATTTTATGAATATTTGTGTCGAAAATGGGTTTTACGCTGATTTTGTGTGCAGCGACAGGTGTTTATGTAGCTTTCATGGCAAAACGAGTTGTATTTTATACTTTTTCGGACTCGGTAAATACACGAAAAAGTCACTTTGGAGTCATCTTTTGCTCTTTTTTGACTCTCTAAACGTGAAAAGAATGCCGAGTTGGTCCTCTTGACTCGTTAAACAAACATGAGAGGCGGTCGTCTTTAAACCCTTTTCCGACCATTTAAAAACGAAAAGATCGTCGGACCCTTGTTGTTTCTGGTTTGTTAACAGTGACGAAGCGACGTGGTTTTGATCGCTTTTTTACTTTTTCAGATCAGAGTCACTACTTATGAAAAGTACTCCTCGGTCGTAATGATTTGGCGGTTCTTTCGAGCATGGTTTTATAATTTTTCGAGCTCGAGAGACACAACCTTATGAAAAAGGACACCCCTGGAGTTTCCTTTTCGCTGTCTTTTCAAACTCTCTAAATATGAAAAGACGTCGAGTTCTTCCTTTGTCAAACTCGTTAAAAACTTAATGACATCGGATTCCGTCGAAATGACACCTCTCAAGCATATGCTATCCCCGTCAAGCTTGCCATCCCAAAATAACCAGGGTACTCACCAGAAATGGTGGGGGAATAAAGGAACCGTAATCATCATCGTGTCGGTAGTATGTCACTCTTGAACATGGCACTCGTCTGCATTCGTGTCTGGGTGGGGATATCTCATTTTGTTTCACACTTGCCTCCGTGGGTTTGGGTTATCCTGTTTGACCATTCATCTGCTCACCGCCTTGTCACCATGACCCCTGATCATTTGATGTCAAATACTACCAAGTCCACTGTCGTGCCGCCGATATGTTCAAGAGAAGTTGACCTCTACAGAATACTCAACTTCCCTATGATACCTCACACAAAACGTTTTATCCTTCTCTGTCTCGTGTCAATGATGTGGGAAACATTATGGCCCACCTTCGATCAAGGTCACTTCCTGTTGACTTCAGCTCATTATCCAGGAAGATTGACTAAGAGACTCCCTTCAGGTACTTGGAGCCTGTGTGCCTCAATGGCAGGTTCTTCGTGTTCGATGCGGGGTTTTCATCATTGGCCTCTGATCGGATGATTCTACGGGTGTTCGACGCTGGCTCACTGATTCGCACGCTGTGGATTGTACCTATATTACCTTGAGGACCATTGTCATTATTGGTGGTACCTCTCGCGTCTGTTAACAGTTTTCATCATTGGCTGGTGATCAAACGGTGTTCTCGCATGTTTGACTTCGACTCCTATATTCACATGCTTGAACTTGTACTTTGTTTGGGTCGAGTTGGAGCACAAGACCCTGGATTTTGTATGTTGAGATCCAAGCTGCATTTTGTGGATTATTATCATCACTACATGACTCCTTTACTGGATGGCTGCGACCATGCCTGAGTCTATTCATTGATCCTCATTGGATGGTTGTGTCCATACCTTGGATCTAGATTTTTTTGTACTCTGCTATGGATGGCTGCGACCATACCATGTACATCATGTATTTGAGCTATCAGTTGTACTTCGTGCAGGTTCTCCAGCGGATGTGTTTTCAGTTGACCATGTTCTTGTAAAGCACTTCACCCCTCTCTCTCTCGGGCTTCATGCTTTAGGGGGCATCTGTTACACAGTATTTTGTCACCGTCCCTGTTACCCCTTCTCCCGTACATTGGAGGACCTATTCTGGGACCTGTGAGAAGTGACATAACTTGAAAACACTTGCATTGTATCCCTTAAAGTATGTACTCCATATGCCCTAAGGACACCTTCTGCAAAATACCCAAAAATATAGCCCTTTCTCCATTGGCGCTATTCCACGGTGTATCACTCACGCCAACGGGGGAAATCCTCCAAAGAGGGCGCGCTAACTGGCCCTCTGTCTCAGAGTCGCACTAGCACCAACCCAGTTAGGTAAAGTTTTTAACAAACAAACTTTCGAAGGTTCCTTCCACCCTATCCATGAACTGATTCCAGTTTGAGTTGGTTCAGTTGGGCTTCGTATCTCCCAAGGAGGGAAGTAGTTCTCCACCTCTCATGGAAGCTTCCTAATGATAAGGACAATCCCATGAATCAAGTGGATGGTCTTATCTACTCCTCCTACCTCTATATAAGCTTGTTCTTTCCCCTTTGACAAGCTAGTTAGTAATTCTACTTTTCAAGTTCCCAAATCTAAGCCCCAAAGTTTGAGAATTTCTAAGCTCATCTTGCAAGAGGCCTTGTTCCCCCTTATGAGGCTAAATCTTTAAGGAGGAGATCCATGTCCAGGTAATCAAGGAGAGAGAGAGGCTTGTTCCCATCCCTTACAAGCTTTGCAAGGCATGTGTTGCTGATTCACGTAGCCAAAGGAGGATTTGACATCAGAACTTGGTTGTATTCTCTTTTATTTATCAATAATAATAGACGACTATCATTATGGTTCCACTCATGTGTCTTTATTATGATGTTTGAGTTGTATCCTTTCTGACTGATACATAGTTGTAGTTCTTGGATTTTATGCTCGTATTTGTCTTGTTCTTTGCATGTGCAGGTGTCTATTCACGAGGATCGTGAGAATTGTGACCAGATGAAGTGAAAGAACGGAAGCGACGACCCTTCTACAAATATAAGCGTTGGATTCGAGGTAGGCTTTCATCATTGGCATTTACTTTACAATTAGGAACCTGCGTGTTAACGTTGTTTGATTGTTGCTAGACCCCATTTAGGCTAGTGGGATCGCCTCTATCCACAGAGGGGATTTACCTACACAACACCTCTCCCAACAAACCCCCAACACAAAAATCGAGACTCACCCTTGAATCACTCAATAGGCATGGAGATATTTTCACGAAGCCCATCCAGCTCAACCCATATGACCACTACCTCAGTCGTGCACTGCGCCGCCACCTACTTCGCATCTTCCACTATCTACTCGATCAGTATTCCTACATTATTAGCCTGCAACGTTTGTTGCATCGATTGTAGAGTCACAAGCCTTCCTTCAATACTTCCTATGACTGCATAAGCTTCCTTGTGCCAGGGCTTTAGTCTCGCCTTCAGCACCGCTTCCTTGTGTAGCACTATGTCCACCTGTTCCTTTAGCTGCTTGGCCTCCTACAACTTTGCTAGTCTCTGTGTTAGCACAACGGTTCATGTTGTTCCCTTTACCTCATCGTAGTGTTGTTGTAGCTTGCGCACTTCTGTCTCAACCCTCTTTATATTTGATTCCTACTACAATCTTGTCAGGACCTTAAATGATTGCTTGAGCAACTACGTGCAGTCTGCTACTACACTTTCCACTACCATGATTGCTTCTTTGACAATGGTCGCCTGCTATTCCTTTACTTCGGGCGGTGTTGAAGGCTGGACCCTCAACTGTAGCTCTATAATTTGTATGTTCAACTCCAACTGAACCCGCACCATCTCAGTCTAAGTTTTGCGCACCCCTGTGGCCAACTTGCAAATGCGTACCTCGACTGGCTCCTCCTTTGTAATAGCCAACTTGGGGACCATTCTGCATGCCTCCTCAATGACTTGTATAATCTTCTTGCTGTGATTGGTCACCTCGGTCTCAGTGGCTATGGTAGCATTTCTCTATAAGGCCATCTGCTCATTCTTGATCCGTTGTTCGTTTATTACCTGGAGGGCATAGTGATCTCGAGCCCTCAGTTCTAAAATCACTCCATCCTACAAGAGGTGGAGTGATTCGCATGAAAGCACTACCACGTTCAACTCAACTCCCCTCAGAGCACGGATAGTGGTCCTGTTAACCTCATTTTCTATGATCAATGCTCCATCCGAAAGCACTATCGCACTAGAAGCCTTGGTGTGAAACATATTGATAGTCTCCGAAGTGTCAATAGCCAGGCTGTTAGATGTTGTACCAGCCTGTGATGCGTGAGTATGCAACTCCTGCAACCTAGTCTAGATGGCCCCTAGGATGATCTGTTGATGTTGTTAAAATTACTGCAAGGCCTCCATGGTGACATCCTTGACTATGTCACTGATATCATGTAAGTCACCCTCTGTCAATGTGATAGGGTCTAGCGAGGTCTTGGTCACCTTTTATTTCTTTCTGGACCCTCCCTTCTCCATCTCTGTTTGGCGCTTAATGCGGGCGGATGACTCCTGAGGGTTCACACCATGCTGTTATGTTTCTTCCTCTTCTATCGAAGGTGAAGGTGACCTCATGCCTTTGTCAGAGCCACTCTCTGTTACACCTGTCTACTTTCCTTCTTGCTTTCCACCCTTCTCTATCTGGGCCTTATCAGTGGCCACCCTTTTCCTCTTCTCGACCAACTATGTCATCTTCAACTTGGCCTGCTCCTTCTTCTATGAAGCAGACTTGCTTCCACCCACCACCAAGTCCGTGGTAGTGTGCCACTCTATCGACCATTAATCAAGCACCGCATCAATGATGTTATCCATGGCCAGATATAGAAAGTTGTACCACTTCTGCACAAGGTGCTTACGCACCCTAATGGATATCTGATGGAAATTTTCCTTGAACCCACCGTAGCCCTGCAGGTTGGCGTACACCATGGGTGACAATTGCAGCTTGCAATTGATGGCCATCCTGATGTTCATCTCCATCAATATCCATAAGATCTTGTTGTCCCGAACTTGTTGCATGTCCTTGGTAACCCACAGCGAAGCGTACTTCACTACTTCATGGAGGTCTGGCACAACCGAAGGGAACTAGCTATCCTCTGGTAGCTCCCATGCTACCAACACAATCGACAACAAGAGCCATGCATAGTGGAATGTCTTGTTGAGCTCTTATGCTTCACAGTAGTTCGCCAGGAACTCTCCGCGAAGTTAGTATGACCAGTTAAACTAAACACCTTCTGCACACTGTTGTGCGAGTGTGAAGACAAGCACTGGAACCTCATCGGTATGAAACTTCCTCATTACATTCCCTACGAGGATATGGGTGGCTACCTCCACAGAGGGGTCGCAGATGCTAGAGAGAGCGTACCCATGCGGCTTCTTCACTTGTTTGAATTTTTCCTTCATTGACTCTGTGGGCACCTACTCGCCACCCTTTCCGCCAAAGATCATCACTGGATTCTCACCTGTATATGACAGGTGTGTTATTTGGTGAATAAACCTATTTGTGATGGGTATCGGCTCCTCCAGCCACAGACACCCATCATGCACCAAGCACAACAACTGTTTGATGACCAAAACTGTCACCGGGGTGTGTTGTAGTGCGACACCCAGAGTAGGTTAAGCAACCCTACCTTTTCTACTCCCTTGAGCGACCTTTGTGGCTCTAATGCAATCATTCCTATATTTGTTTCTATGATGTGGCACATCAATGAAGTGAACAAAGTTCCTTCTATAAATTAATTACTCCAAAGGACTTGGAATATGAAGTTATCCATTGAGGATATATATATTATATTAAATATGTGAATAAGAATAAGAATGATAATGAATTACAAATGAGAATGAGAATATACCAAGCAAGTGTCTCTTCATGAAGAGTCATGTCTCATTTAGACATGCCTCTTCAACCTAATTACTAATTAACTAATAATTATTTATGCTTATTATCATTTATCTTATTTTACAATATTTATATATATTTTATTCATTACATTGCCTCCTTCCTCAAAGATCTTTGCCCTCAAAGCTTGTTGATGAAAAAAGTCTTCATCTCTTTTTCGGCTTCAAACATATTTCTCTCTCGGAATAGTCATCCTCGTCGATACAAGTTGATATGATCTTGTTAGCGACAAACAAAATTGTTGCACTGAGAAGGGATCAGACCATCCAAGATTAATCTTCTTTATAGTATTTTGATCAATGGAATTTTGTAACAACTTCTTAGCATAATACTGGATTGAGTACATCACTATTATACGGAACATCAGTTTGTTGTTTCGGTTTTGACTAGTTCAAATAAGTAGCATGGTTGATTCGTCTATTCTCATGATTCGGATGCCGATATGAAACTTTTTTGGTTTGATTTCTCCTTAATGGGCATGTGCCAATTTTTATATTTTCTTTTGGCAAAGACGTTGTTGAGATGGTTATGGAACATTCACTTGGGATGTCCATTGTCTGAACTCCAACATCTATGTGTGTGGTTTCTTCAACTGACTTGTCTTCTTGAATTGTCATATTCACTGGATCGGGATTTGTTGTTTTTTCATCAACTTGAATTCCTACATTTGATACTTCTTTCTCAATAAATTGTTTTACCTTGTTTTCTAATGACTTCTTATCCTTCTTAATTTTCTTAATTTGCATCAATAATTTTTCACTATGGTTTTTAAGTCGAGAAACTTCTTCATTTTTGTCAATAGTGATTTTGTCAATTTCATTTTGCATATTTTGTAATACATTTTTACCTTCTTGAGAAATTACTTTTGAAATATCCGATATATCTTCTAGCATTACTGAATTACGTTTCAGTGTAACAACTTGGAGTGTTATTTTCTTCTTTTTGTAAGAAAATGTTAAAAACTTTTTCTTAGTATTTAGAATAACGGAACCTAGAGTTTTCATCCATTGTGATCCCAAAACAATGTCACTATCGTTAAAACATAAGGTTTTCATGGTGAATTGTGAGGTAAAATTATAATATCTGATATTTAGGTGTAGATTGCTTATATCGTATTGTTTGCCAAAAATATTTGTTTCAACTATATTTGATTCAGGAATCACCAATTGATTAGCACATTTAGGACTAACATAATTACTTCTTTTAGTAGGACTGATAGATATTATGATGTCTCTTCCTGCGAGTGATCCTTTGATTTTAAATAGTGTGTAAACACATGTACTATGGGTTTCAGGAAACCTTTCATTACTAGTCTCCATTTTTGCTTTGATGTTTTTATGTAAACAATATGTTAATTGGAACTATTTTTATTATAAAATATCACTTATTTCTTCTATATATATTTTTCAAATATTCTCCTTTAATGTGGATTGTTAAAACTTGAGTACCCTTTTATTAAAAAAAAATACTCCTTTATAGTGTTTCCCTCTATATATGTATGTATTTCTTTATATTAAGACCCCTTTTCAAAATAACTTTATGATCTTATAATAATAATAGTTTCACTTCTTTTTGTAAATAATAAATTAGTCGCTTTTTTTATATACTTAATTACTCCCTTGATAACTTTTAATGTCACCCCACTTCATATAAAAGTCACACTTAATATGAGAAAGAAAAGAATTCTTAGTGTTTTTTTGGACGGAGAGCGATGGCGTCGAGGGTTTCTGAGATTTTTGGCTCCCTGCTTCTCGCCGAGCTGCGCGTTTGCTCCGCCACAAACCAGTTTCAATCCTGGTGCGAGTCTTGGCTCCTCACACTCTCCACAGAACCCAGATCCTGGATCAGTCTCAAAGTTGCGCTGCCGGCAGCAGGGTTCAAAGATTCACGCAGTTGCATGGTCTCCTTGCCAGTGCAGCTCGGAATCTTGAAGAAGAAAGACGCAATCAGCCTCAGCGCAGAAGGTTTTGGAGGCCTCTCTCTCCTTACGGGCACTGGAATCCCTGAGTCTGTAAGGGAAGGGGAGTATTTTCTGAGAAAAGTTTTCAGCAGCATCCAAGCGGAGGGACACAATCTCTCAGATCTGCTCAATGGGGTCACGGATCTACAGTTATTACTACAGATCTGCAGTCTTCGAATCCCCAAAATCCGAACTCAAGACTCCGACCCTGCAACAAGGTCAATAGAGTTCTACCCTCTTGCTTCTCTCTTACCCATTTTATTCCAAGCTGTGATTTCAGGGTCAAGGTTTAGCTCCGATTCAGGCATCCTGACCATGGACAGCCGTCAGTTAAGTAGATCTGCATTCAAAGCTTCAGATCATAAGCCCAGCAGATCTTGGGGCCTCGAAAAAACCCAGATCTATGGGCAAGCTACCAACAGGCGGCAAGGTCAATCAAAATCATTGATGAAGCAGCTTTATTTCCTGAACCCGCCATATATGCTTGAAGATTCCCCTGCATTTCAGATCCAACTCAACTTTTCAGGTAAAACGACAATGTTATGGGTGCTCTTGCTTCTCTCTTACCCATTTTATTCCAAGCTGTGATTTCAGGGTCAAGGTTTAGCTCCGATTCAGGTGTCCTGACCATGGACAGCCGTCAATTAAGCAGATCTGCATTCAAAGCTTCAGATCATAAGCCTAGCAGATCTTGGGGCCTCGAAAAAATCCAGATCTATGGGCAAGCTACCAACAGGCGGCAAGGTCAATCAAACTCATCGATGAAGCAACTTTATTTCCTGAACCCGCCATATATGCTTGAAGATTCCCCTGCATTTCAGATCCAACTCAACTTTTCAGGTAAAACGACAATGTTATGGGTGCATGCAGCAGATCTTATGCAGGATCTTCTGCAAAAACTGGAATGCAGGCTGGGGATCCCCTCCTCTTGCCTCAGACTACTATATCA
>APFE030757157.1:981-24876 GCA_000404065.3 Pinus taeda | reverse complement strand
CACGTTCTGAATTTTGGTAATGTCTCATAATAGCCGTTGCCTTGGATAGAAAAGCCGAAACCCGGATGCTTTTGTGGGCTTTTTCCTTCAGGGAACTGAGTGAGTCGCAAAGGGAAAAAGCATTCTTAGCATGCACTGGCCAAAATCATGCCCAAATTGTGTGGCGCGGGCCGTGCTCTGGTACAGAGCGCTTATGGGCGCGCCCTCTTTGTAAGGACTGGGCCATTGGCGCGGGGTAATATACTGTGTGCCCGCGCTACTGGGAAAAAAGCATTTTCCAAGGCTAATCTTCAGAAGGTGTCTTCAGGGTTATTGTACTTCATACTCAGGAGGCCTCAATGCAAGTGTTTTCAAGTTATGTCACTGGTCACCGGTCCGTAAATGTGTCCTCCAATGTGTGACAGTGGGGGCGCGACAAAGACTGTGGCCGATGGTGACAAATTACTGCGTAACACTTTCCTTGCGTGAAAGTGTGTGTATATGCATACACGCCTTTTGGTCTACGAGCCTGCATGTATACGTGGCTTGGTCAAGGGGAACCTATGTATACTTATTTTTCTTTCATTCTGTGAGCCTGGACTATGATCAATCATCTGAGTGAGTTTCCATCAAGGACAACACCTATTCATAGTACCAAACCTGTGTCATAATGCCAACACCTGATTCCCAGATACATCCACTGCTTGTGAGATTATCCAACCCCACACTAAGTTTTCACTAGAGGGCCCCACCATAGATTTCATTGGAAACCTAGCCCATGTGCATATCTGGATCCCTTCTTTCATGCTTTAAAAATAGGCCCTACCTCAAATATGACTTGTCCTTCCATCTCCATGACATACACAAATAAATTTAAATCTTGTACCTTAGTTCAAATGAAAATGGGAAGATGAATCAGATGCTGGAAATCTTGAATACATTAGTCGATCCTGCAATGTATCCAACCTAGATACAAAATGGTGCTAAAGACTCATTAAACCCCAAATACAAGTCTAGATCTATGCAAAACATATAATTAGAAATTCTAAGGGATTTCTAGGGACTTTTCCCAAGATTCCCTTAATACATTGTGTTTCTCATAACATTATTATCCACTAAATGAAACCTCCATTCCAACTTTAACAATTCAGACACTATTCATGGATATGATATAATAAATGGATTCATCAACATGTCTACTACTAGGCATCAAAACCCAAATAAATCATAGCTATTGGTGCCTTGTAAATTCAAATACAAGAAGACCATAATAACCACAAAATGGGTCCCAAATGGACTTCATTAAATATACTAATATTTTACCATGCATATTATCAATCATATACTTTCAATGGTCTTTAAGCACAAAGATGCATGAAAACCATATACTACTTAACAATGGAATTTCATACACTCTAATAGTTTAGTTGAGAATATTAAGCATTCATACATAACCATGTAAATAGCTTCATAACTCAGGATAGTACCAACACATATATGTAGAGAATTCCAACCTCTCATAAACATGAAAACATATAAATGACATCTCATTAGAGACAAATAGGAATAAAAGTTCCTCCATAAACAATTCTAACAAATTCATTGTTATAACATATAAAAAAAATATCCTTTATTTACAGTGCAACATGCGTACAAGTAAAAGCACATATCCGTATAGCTTAAATGACTGGAAACTGAAGGAGGGATTTCAACACTCCATCCAACCATAGGCCAAGTGCATTGCAATCGTTCTTGCATCTGACCTACCTTGAGGTAGATTCAAAGTTTGAGGAGTTAAGTTCTTAATGTAAATTCACACTAGTACACTTTAATAGAAGCACATAGGGATCCAGAGCACATAGATCCTCCTCCTGTTTAATAGGAGTCCAAAGTACAGGTATCTCCTCCTGCAACACTTCAGGGGTCCAAAGCACAAAGTGTTCCACCTACAAAATCGTGCAGGAATCCATAAAACTTAGTATCTCTACCAAATACAAACTACAGGTATCTAGAGACCATAGTGTTCCACCTACAATCCCCCTAGGGATCCACAACACAAAATGGATCCACTAATTAAACACCACAAGTATCTAGATTCCATGGTGTCTCCACTTGTTAAACCCATAGGAATCCAAATCACCTCG
This sequence comes from Pinus taeda, assembly GCA_000404065.3. Taxonomy (NCBI): domain Eukaryota; kingdom Viridiplantae; phylum Streptophyta; class Pinopsida; order Pinales; family Pinaceae; genus Pinus; species Pinus taeda. Next base: position 22,753 of record APFE030757157.1, on the reverse strand, counting down.
TGTCTCCACATACTGCACACCATACGAATCTAGAGCACACTCATAGTGTATCCACCTGTTAGCACCTAAATCTGCCTTAGGCTGAAGGAAGGCAAAATTCAGGGTAACCACAAACCACGCTCAGTCTGGTAGCTAGCCCTACCAGAACAAGAGAGGGCTCTCTCCAAGTCACACTCAGTGAATAACTAAACGAAATAGTCTAAGATGACTTACAGTGAAATATTGATCTTAGACTAGTAAATAAATATGGAAACAAGAAGAAAGTTTTTATAAATGACTGAGTTTCTGGGATATATGGGACCAACGGACAGTATGAGCAGATAATTTAACACAAAGGCAAAGATTACTTCGTGAGGCAAGACAGGCGAAAAGTCTAGCAATTAAACTTGAAGTAAATGCAGAATGGAAAGATTTTTTAGGAGGGTGAAAAGGGCATAAACACATGAATCCTTTTCAACAGAAGAAAAACACACAGCGTGAAACTTTCCCACAGGCAAAGCAATAAATATGAATTCTACCTTATCTTACTTAGAAAATTTCACTGGAAATGATGATGAATGAACTGTGAAACATAACGAAATACATATGAAACATAAAGAGAACACATTTGCTACACTCACACCACAAGAATCTCATGAACCAGAGCCACTGCCTTTTATTAATTCTCTGTCAAAATATACAATGGAGAACTGAGTTTCTCTCCCACAGTCTCCCAGAAATTACAACCAACCAACCTTTTGCAAATGATTTTACATACAATAAATAGACTATGCCTTTGGGAAATGGAATGACCAAGAGTTGGGCAGTTATTCAAATCATTACAAACTGGAAATGGAAAGCCAACCATTAGTTACAGGTGCAACATTACAAAAATGAAAAATTGCTTGGGTGACTGCTTGCCTTCCTTTTCCACTTGGATAGAAGCCAACCTTTAATGAAAATACTCTTTAAAATTTGCCTTAGGTGCCGAAAAAAGTCTAGTGTAAATGAGCGGGCCCACTTGGAGAAAGTCGCGAATCAAAATTTCAAGGAACAAAAGTGTGCTTTTTGGAAAGCCTTACCTATCTACTTTCCAACCCAAGTGGAATTTCTAAATTTGGTTCTTATTTGCCCCTCCAAATATTCATTCTCCCAAGATTGCTTCATGTGTGTCAAAATAGGGGTAGAGAGGTCATTTTTTGAGTGGTTTTGACCTCTTGGGGACTCAAAACTTGCCCAAACTTCTTGGACATGCACCAGCAGTCATGAGTTTTCATACTGAATCCAAAAATGCAAACCATTTGTGATTTGGAGCTCCCAATACTAAGCGTCGCGCGAGTGGCATGGTGCACAGGGAGAAAATCCCTGTTTTGTGCCCAAAAATTTTCCAAGTGACCAAAATTGCCCCAATTTTTTTGAAATTTGGGTTGGAGATCCTCTATGAAGTGTTATGTTGGGCCATAGAGGCTTCAACCAAGATTCAGAGCTAATATTGTTCTTTTTTCCTCTTTTGCCTCGTTGTCGCTCTCCCTAATTTCACTTTCAAACTCCTTATCCAAGCCTTTGAACTCATGTTCCATGCCCTGTAGTGATAGACCACCACCTCAATATGGTTTTGTCCTTGTTGGCCTTCTCTAGCAGTCTCTCTAGGTGGATGTTGATCCGCTCCAGCCAAGACTCACGGTCATTGTTAATCTCTTGCTCTAATGGAGTGAGCTCAATCCTCCTATGCTGGGCAGCTTGGCGATTCTCACAGATGTTTTGCAGCTCCATGATCTCATGTTGGTCCTCAAGCTGTTTGTTCCTCTGCTCCAAATACCTGATAATCCACTTAGCCCTCTCCAAATTGAGTGACAAGTCCTGGATCTCCATTTTCTGCTCCTGGATGGTCCTCCTAAGTTTGGCACTCTCCACATTTGCATCATCATCATGAATGAGGATGAAGTCGGCCTCTTGTTCACTTGATGGCCCCTTTTCATGCATGGGCCTCTTGCCCTTCTCCTGTACCTGTGTTGCTGATGTCGAAAACGAGGCCCCTTCCACCCCAGGTGGAGATAACACTCGCTTTGCTGCTGCAAACAAATGTCTACTGCCTCTCTGATAGGTGATGAATACTGGCATAGTAGTGGTCCCATGGTGCTCATACTAATGAGAAGGACCACCTATCTCATGTTCACCCTCTGATAATACCTGTGAAGTGTTGAAGAGGTCACGGGAGATGAATTCATCCCAAGTAATGCCCTGTTATCCCAGCTGATGATCCACCAAAATCTTAATAAGAGCAAAGTGATAAACAGTGTTAGGTTCCTGCTGAGGGGTCTTGTGCTGCATGAAGGTGTTCATCCTCTCTATGTTCCTGTAAATGAAATATGGGATATTCATCATCTGTACCCTGGTAAAGTGCATGAGCAACCTGATGTGATAGCCATATAGACGAGAGAACCTCCCCTCACAACTGAAGTACTTCATGATCAACTTCATGAGTGGAGCATATTCATCTTTCAAATATCTGAATGGAAAGACTCTTGTGAGTTACCTCAAGAAATTGGCCTTAATGTAAGGGTCATAATGTTGCCTATCCACCTTCTGTTTCTTGTGCCACTGTTCTCCAACATTCCGTATGCTAGTTGCTAATGAGATAGTTTCGGGTGTCAATGTGAAGGAGACCCCGGCCAAGATAGAGTGACCTCCATGTAGGTGAACCACAAAAAGACGGGCCAACTCATGATGAACTCTAACATTAGCCACCCTTTGACAAAATTCAAAACATGATAGATGTTGGAAACATGACATAGCAAGAGGGCAGGCCTGCAATTCTATGAGGGTAGTTGGCTCATCCCTAACATGTTTGCCACTTTTGTGATGTCTCCTGAGAGCCTGTTCCTCTGAGGATGAATCACTTTGTGTTTCCATCTCATACTCCGATGAATGCTCAGATGCCATGACTGTTGTGTGTACTGTACTTGGGCTGCCCTTTGATGATGGTATGAAACTAGTTTTTGTTGTGATATCTGCCACCAAGGGGAACAATGAAAAAAGGGAATGTTAGGAGGGGAATAATATGATGGGAATAGGGGTTATGGGGAGAAGTTTTGTTTAGGGATATGTAGGAGGGTTTGGGGATTTGATAAGGTAGGGTTTTGGGGTTTTATAGTTGACAAATGAGTGGAGGGGATAGGGAATAGGGGTTTAGGAATGTTTTAGTGTAGGGAAAATAGGGAAAAATGGGATAGAGGAAATAGGAAAAAATGGGATAGGGGGGAAGGGAAAAATGGAGAGAAGGGGAAAAAATGAGAGGGAGGAAGAACCTTGGCATCCACACAACAAGTCTGCAACCCTAGCAACAATGGCTTTGATGTTTCCTAGTGGTTGGTTTTATGAGTTTTTTTTGCGACTATAAATAGACATGAACCACCATAACCTTCACAAAAATATATGAGCCATCAAGATTTAGAGCCTACTTGTCGATTTGAGGGGTTTCAAAGGCGACTTGAGGCAATTTGGCACAATTCCGGGCCTTTGTGGGTGTGCACCGCACAGCAAACCCAGTGCACTGCACTCTCTATGTGCGTCGCGCCCTTGTATTTTTTCCACAGTGGGGTCGCAATATGTGCGTCGCGCTCTCTATGTGCGCCGCGCCCCTCTGTGTGTGCGTCGCGCTCTGGAAAACGCCTCCAATCTCACTCCAAACACGCACTAGCTTCTCCCAATGACTTTTCAATGCTTCTCTATAACCTTGAGTTGCACAATGACTTTGTTGCTTGTGAAAGTCCTTTATAAAGATATTGGGAGTCATGGTTTAAATTTTTGCTTCTTCAAAAGCCCACTTTGCTAATGTTTCATTTTGGCTTTTTTCACTGAGTTAACGCAACACTAAATTTCACTTTTCCATTTGAATTTTTAGCTAGAATGATGAAATTTTCGACACTTTTTGCAGGGGTTGTATGAGAGGGAATTTGGTCACAGAAACCATGATTGTGCCTGAAGAAATCAACTAGCGACTTTTTTTTATGAAAATTATCACAAATGACACACTGTTTGACTTTTCTTCAAAACAGAGTTTTGAAGAACAGTCGAAGTCTGTCAACATGATGATGAAACGCTTTGAATCATAACTTTGTAAGGGCCTCCCTCTAGCCTGCATGGCTTTATTGGTCATGTTTGAAGGCCAAATTGACTAATCCCTAAACCTAATGACTGAAAATGACTCTCACCCATTAAAAGATCGAACATTAGTTGTTATGGACTTTAGTGAACATGGACAAAAGACCTAAGCCAGCAAGTGCCAGACATGAGGGGAAATGACTAGCATGACCTTTTCTGTCGGATTGTGGCATGCCCCTAGCGGAATGCAGCTGAGTGAATGGAGCGGGACTCCTAAAAGTGAAATGCAGAAAGAGTTTTGATCTATGACAGAGGAATGACAAGATCGACTCTAACAAGCGCATTAGATCTCCATCGTTTATTTCTCCGACCTCAATCCAACGATGATCACGTAATCTCACGTGAATTAGATCCATGACCGTTATTACCCCGAGAGCACACAAGAAAAGTGGTTTTCTCTTTCCTCCATGTGATATGTGTCAACCCATAAGGCTAATCGCGTGAACTCATAGAAATATCATTTATGGTTTTGAGGAAGCATGAGAAACTGCTTACCCCTTGCGAGACCGCTTCATCCTTTTTCTAGCACACGGGTTTAATCTCCACCGTTCATCTTCTTAACTTTATTCTACGTGACTTAATCCTAGTCATCTATCTCCATCACTCCCGTTTGTTGATCTCGTTGATCCAATGACTATGCTTCGTTGCTACATTCTTTTGTCTCTTATTGTGTAATAGTCCATTTGTTCAGGTTTTTGCGTGTGTATTAGTTCTCACCTTCTAGTCTTCACTTGTTCTGATTCCGATCTTCAGCGTCGTTCTTTATTCCTTCGCACTTTTACACTTTCGTTGCGTGACTCCTTAGGTTTTAAGAACCTTACAATATCCCTTCACTATAACATTAAAGGTTTCCTCTAATGTTGTCTGCGTATAAACCCGATACACTCTTTCCTGCACTTCATCTCTATGTTCTGCTTAATTCAACCTGCTACACATACTATGCAGAATTACTCTAATTCACACACAACTATAATTCCATTAATTATACACATCACACAACTCAAGAATTATATTCTCTATCTTTATAAACAATCATTTACATAATGAGTTTCTCTCTCTGGCCTAATTTCCAATATCAGTGGCCTCTTCCTTTCCTATATGCCCGTAGGCCTACAATCAAACCTATCTAACTCTCGAACTAATTCCTAGTTAGCTAACCCTCTTCTATGCCTTTTACGCTTACATTTATACAAAAGGATTCTATAACCAATTCCTAGTTTAGGTCCATAACCTTCTCAACAAAATCCTAGAATCTCTTCTTTATCTCTAAGGATCCTCTATAATCCACAAAATCATGAACTAATTCTTAATCTAAGATTTACAACTGATTTCGAAATCTCTCAATCCCTATGGAATCTTAACTAGCCTAAATCTCTCATGTTCTCCAATATTCGATAACATTTACAAATATGCCTCAAAATACTTAATTAAATCCTATTCTAAATATCTCTCATTAAAATCACTCAAAACCTTAACAATTACATTAATTTGATACATAGGAAACCAACTTCCTTGAAAACACAAGAGCCCCTATGTCTACTAAAATACAATGATATTTTTGAGCCGAATGCTCTTGCATCAAACTCTCAAGGTTGAAAACATTCATGATCTCCTGATCATGTGTTCCCATATGTTGATAGAAAACCTCCAGGGTCCCAAAATTTAATTTGTAACTGTCTAAATGCTCTCCACCTTTGCTATTGTTTTATGTCTGCTATCTTCTGTTTCATCTTCCTCTCCTTGCCAATCAGTTTCAAATCCCGATTGATCATTCTTCCTATTGTCTTCTCCCTTTGAGACAATTTTCTCATCAATTTAATTTCTATGTCCAACTTGTTGTACCTCTGGGACAGCTGTAGGCCAGCTACCAATGCCAGAGCATCTAAAATAATTGTTTTGGGGTTTTTGGTTTTAGTTTTTGGAAGACCAATGAATGAAGACAGATGTAGAATTGATGATACTTAATCCTTTGGATAATATTAATATTTCAACAAAGGGCTGCTATAAGACTTTACACAGTGATATAGATCAAAATAGTGGTGAGAAGAAGACAGAAAATCATATGATTATCATTGTTTCCAGACTGTAAAATAGAACAATCATAAGTAGGAAAACCTTCTAAACTACGTTCCAAAGGTTCAAGGAAGTATACTTAAGCTTACACAAGATGCTAATGATTCATTGATTATAGGGGATTAGCTAAACAGACAGTTGATTAATCCATTCTCTTAATAGATGATCACTTCAGGAGCTTATAGGAATCAATTGAGACACAAATTGTTCCTACCTAGATATCTCTATAAGTTATAAGCATATGAAGAAAAACATAATGATTGAAAACTAGAAAAACTTACAGAATAACACAAACTGTGTGAAACCAAATTCAGAATCATCTGCTTTGTATTAAGGTTCCAGAAAAACTGAGTGCATCAAGTGTCCATAAAAGCTTCTTTCAAAGGTGGCTCCCAGGTTCAAAGTAGCATGAACAGTCAAGACTTTACAAGCAATGAATAATGAACCTTCAACTTTGAACCCTTTACAACTCGAGAAGAGAATTATTTATACAATAATGAAACTAAGAAAATATCCTAAACACTGATTAAGATTTATTCTAGCAGAGGAAAGATCTTCATGCAAGAAGATAGGGGCAGCTCTTGAACTACTTCTCGTTGTCCCTTTTATTCAAGTTGTGTTGGCTTTGTTTGTTTGATATTTTTCCCTTTAGGCTGATCGATTGTTTGTTTTCTTTACGCTGGTTGATTCCTTCAATTTATCTTTCATCTAATACTCTTTAAACTTTGTTTAATATGCTTTCACCCTACTGAGTAACCTTTACTGTGATCCTTTTATCCTTACTGTGGATTTCAGATTTTTACTGTGTTTTTCAACGGTAAATTGCTTTGGATTTATGTTACAAGGTGAAGTGATTTTATATGGTCTTCATATTTATCTTCAAACTGTATGCAGGATTTTTGTTTATAAGCCTGGAACTGGAGTTTTCACCTGTAAAATACAGAAATCATTAAGAAAACACAAGTGACAGAGAAGGTGGTGATGGCTTTATAGAGCTTGAAAGGATATGGAAGGAGTCCAGAGCATATCAGAAGGTGAAATGATGGTTTATACGGGTCGCAGAGGCTTATGGAGGCTTCGTTGTGTAAAACAGGAAAAATAGAGCAAAATGGCATTTTTTGCTTTTAAATGGGAAAACAATTCATTTTTTTTAATTATGGCGCAAGGATGAACAATGGCTATTTTATCGTTATGCGGGAGGAAGTTTTCATCGCACCGCTTATAAGGTGTGGGCGGTTTTAGAAAGGGTTCACCCGATACAATATGAGCCTAACACGTAGCAAGGGAGGACGGTGAAAAACCACTTTTCGAGTGGGTAATGCCCGTACAGAGAGCTAACCCGAAATTGTCGAGGGTCGTTGGATTTGAATGGCTTAGATCAATCAGTGGTTGAGTGAAGGAGAATTACGAAGGGTACGAATGATTAAATATGGCGGAAATGGCTCTATTATGGTTAAAAACCCAGATTAGCAGTCAAAATGGAGGTTTAGTTATTTCTTCTTTTAAATCATAAAAAATGATTTAACAAAGAAAAACTTTCAAAACACGTATGGCGGACTTGAAATAATATAAATGAGGTCGGATAATGATATCGGGTCTGAGTTTATATCGCATATCGCAATCGCAGTTTAGCAGGGGAAGGCCCATCGCAACAGAATGCGATAAGGGTCGAACGCGACGTAGGAATAAACCATATATAATATGTGATCGAGCCCGAGTCCCAATCGCAACAAAAAAGTGTTATGCTATTAGCAGGACTTGCAATGGAGGTGAATGCGATATGAATATGGGTTATAATATATATTGTGTCGAGTCCAGGCCCATCGTTGATCTCATATCGCAATCATATCATGTATTCATATGAAAGACTTGTGATGCGACAATATTGTGATGCGATATTAAAATACATAGTTTTATTATAAAACTAAGGTTTCGGGATATTTAATAAAGAAGTTAATAATATACGAGAAAGTGAAATTTTAGAGGTTTAATACTATAGTTAGTGTTAATATGGAAAATGAGCAGAAAAAAGGGTAAATATATGCGAAAAGGGGAATTATAGGCGAAAAAGGGAATTATATGAAATATGACCAGAAAAGGGGAAATTCACTAAGTAAAGTGCTTTTTAATGATTTATTTTCTTTTCATATATGCATCAATACTTAGGGAAAACATATTTTTGTGGGTTTTTTTAATCTAAAAAGGGATTTTACATGGGATTTTCACTTTTCCTAGGCAAAAAGGGATTTGACCTTAGGAAAAGGGGTTTTTTTGTGGAAAATGAGTGAATATGAATGTATGAAGGTGGAAAGGGGTAATTAGTGAATATATGGATGAATGGGGATGAATGGAAAGTTAATTAATCGACCTTATAGACCTTCATTTGCTTTGTGTAATTGCCTCATGGACATAAAAACATGATAAATGTATGTTTTTCCCAATGAATAATCAAACTTCTGCAACCTTTCTCTACTTACCCTTTACTTATCCTATCATTTTTTCTTCACTTAATGGGTGCATTTAAGCTAGCAAACCCTTTTCCTTTCTTTTTATTTATAAAAGCAAACTATCTAAATCTACTCTTATCACCTCCAAGGACTCAGATTAAATTGATGAGCACCTTATTATTCTTTACTTAACTATTGATTTGCCAAGATTAAACAGTCTGGCCAGATCTTTATTCTCTAACTATAACATCAAATTTAAAGCATGAAGTAGTCAAGATTAAACTATTTGACTGTCATGGGTTGTGGCATAAAAGACAAGTTGCACATAACCATTATTTTGTAGAAAAATAGTAGTGTTTAGACTTGCTCACTTTCAGAGTTTATTTGTTTTCTTTTCTTTCTAACCTAACATTTTCTTTTTGCCTTGATTTTTTTAGAGCATCTACCCTAACATTTTCTTTGATATAGACATTATCATCAAGATATTTTCTTTTACTAACATTTTATTCACTATTGTTATGTCTATATCCTAAGTTAACATTTTTTTCAAATATTCTATCTTATCAAAACCAAAAAATGCTACAACACAACTCATTTCTTTGTTGGAATTTTTCCTCTTCCTCTCTTACATATCCTTTGAAATCTTCATCAGGTTCTTTCTTCCCTACTGGTGCTTTTAGCAGTTTCTCCAGTAGCTCCAATTCTTTCTCCCATTCACTGATCCTTTGATTAGAGTTTATTCCTTCTTCTTCATTGACTGCCTCAACAACTTCCCTGTTTATCTCCATTGTACCTATCATCATGATGGAATGATGATCCTTTACTATGTTTTCAGCTAACATAGTCTCTTCTTCAAGTTTTCCTTTAAACTTCTATTGGTTACCTTCACTTTGTAGTTGTTGGATCCTTACTACCACCCTTACATCCTGATCCTCTTGTTTCTTCTGAACTTTCATCTCATCTCCAAATAACCTTTGTTCAATTTCTTCAATCACAACATCACACTCGGTCATTCTATTCATTGTTCCTGCGAACAAATTATTGGTTTGTGAATTAAAACAATCTTCTGCCTCTATGTGTTTTAGAGACTCTTTGCTACTATCAAGTACTATAGTAACCATTTCCTTTCTATTGCCATTTCCTCCTAGCAACTTGTGCAACAATTCAATTTCCTCTTTACATTTAGCAAGTGTTTTATCACAATGCTCTTCATTTCTAGCTTCATCCTTTACATGGTCACTATTGCTCAATGATTCGATCAGATTGTCTTCCATAGACAATTTTGTCTCATTCATCTTCACAGAACTAAGTTCTTGTTCTCTCCTTACATTTTCAAAAATCAATACTTCATCAACTCCATGCTGTATAACAGTATTTGAAAATTGTCCTCCTTCAACACTTATAATCCCTGTATTCATACAACAATTGTTAGTTTGAAAAATGTAAGGCTCAACAGCATCAACTAGTGCTTCACGTATCAGCTCTTCGAGTTGAACTTCATCTACTTCTTCCACAAGGAATTGTCCTTGTTTTGTAACAACTCCAAATATCAATTCATCAATAATTTTCTTCTGCTGCAACAATTCAATATTTTCCTCATTCAAGAGGCATTCTCCATCATACTCTGCTATAGAATACTTATCTTCTAAGAAGTACTCTTCATCCTCTGTCAGCACATCAGTATGTTGATCCAAGTTCTACTCTGAACTCTGGTGACTTTTATCAATTTTTATGGCAGCTTCATAAGACTACCAATCCTCTGTAAAACCTGCAAACACACCAAAACTATTAGATTCAAAAATATAAGGTTTTATAGCCTCTTCTGCTACGTTTGTCCAAATTTCCTCATGCTTCTTTGAATTATCACAATAGTTCATTGATCTCCATCCTTCATATTCACTCATAACTCCATCCTGTTCTACTTCACAAATAGAAACTTCCATTTCCAACTCAACTTCTCTGAGTTTTTCCACCAACCACTTCACTTGCCTCTGTTGTAGCCTTCTCTGTAATTTATGCCACTTCACTGCCTTTTTCCTCAAGACCCAACCTTGTGTTTGTCTTTCCTCTAGTAGCATCCTTAATGCATCGAGTTGTTCTTTTAACTTTGCAATCTCCTTGCATGCTCCTTTTGATTCATTCTCTTTCCATTTGCCTTGGCATCCTCCTTCTTCACCTTTCTTCTATTGTGGTATTCTTCAGAACCTTTACTATCACTATCAGTAGTCATTTTCTACTCTATCTTTAGGAGCTCCTCACTCACTTACTATGAGCTATATTAAGGCCTCTGCAACAGCAAGTCCCCCCTGCTGCCACTTACCTCACCAAGCTTTCCTTTATACCTGGTCTTTTGGCAAGCACTTGGTTCTCTATCTCAAGAACCTCTTCAAGCACTTCTCTATGCTCCTTCTAGGCTTCAACTCATCTACACCTTTTAAGAACACAACTGTCCTCTTTATCTAATCTCTGTTGGAATTCTTCAAGGTTCTGCCACATTTTGCTTTCATTCAGAAACTCTTACCAGCTTCTTCATCCCTTAGCAATTCTACCCACATCCTCTATGGAATTTCCTTTATGATATTCCTGTGAGCTACAACAATACCTCTACAGTAACAAGTCTCCTTGCTACACATGCCTCACTAAGCTTCTCTCCTTTGAGCTCAGTCTTTTGGCATCTCTTTGGTTCTTTCCTTTGTAACCAATTGAGCACTCCTTTCTCTAGGTTGTTGCAATCTTCTCACCTGCTATCTTCAAGACCTCTACATGATCTTTTTCTACCATTCACCTGTATACACACCTTCAAAACATAACTATGTTCTAAGTTTCTCAAAGAATGTTTTTACACACAAAATTATTTTGTTTAGCTCTGATACCAAATGATGCCAGCCTAAGTCGACAATACCCACATTATGCAAATTAAACTTGCATGATCTACTATGTCTCAGGAATTCTAAAATTCCATACTTAGGGAAACCTTCACAAATCAAGGTTTAAGGCCCCTTAATTAAATGCTTAAGCAGGATCGTTTGATTTAACTATCCCAAGTCTAAACTTTAATTAACCTTTGGGCAGAACCCTTCATAACCTTTTAACTCTGGTTTTATTCACCCGCACTTATCAACCATAACATGGATTTAGACTTTGGTTAACTCGAACTTAATCCCTAATACATTAAACCCGCTCATTTCTATTATTCCCATATAATAGAAATATACCATAAACCTAACTTAACCTTACCTTTCCATTGATTCACATGACTTTACACATTTATTGATGCTCAACCTTTATCACGTTACATCCCCGTTGTCGATCTCACTCCTACAGATCTTATGGTTATCGCATCATCCGCTCACTTCTTTAGACTGACTCTTTAGCGCATTAGATCTCCATTGTTTATTTCTCTAACCTAAATCCAACAGTGATCGCATAATCTCACGCTAATTACATGCATGACCAATATTACCCCAAGAACACGCGAGAAAAGTGGTTTTCTCTTTCCTCCATGTGATACGTGTCAACCCATCAGGCTAATTGCGTGAACTCGTAGAAATATAGTTTACCGTTTTGAGGGTGCGCAAGAAACTGCTTACCCCTTGCAAGACCGCTTCATCCTTTTTCTAGCGCATGGGTTTAATCTCCACCGTCCATCTTCTTAACTTTATTCTATGCGACTTAATCCTGGTCGTCTATCTCCTGCACTCCTGTTCGTTGATCTGGCTAGTCCAACCACTGTGCTCCGCTACTACGTTCTTTTGTCTCTTATTGTTTAATAGTCCATCTGTTTGGGTTTCTTCCTGTGTATTAGTTCTCACCTTCTGATATTCACTTGTTCTAATTCCGATCTTCAGTTGTGTTCTTTATTCCTTCGCTCTTTTATGCTTTTGTTGGGTAACTCCTTAGGTTTTAAGAACCTTATAATATACCTTCACTATAACATTAACGGTTTCCTCCAATGTTGTCTGTGTGTAAACCCGATGCACTCTTTCTTGCACTCTGTCTTTGTGTTTTGCTTAATTCCACCTGCTACACATACTATGCAGAATTACTCTAATTCACACACAACTATAATTCCATTAATTATACACACCACACAACTCAGGAATTGAATTCTCTGTCTTTATAAACAATCATTTACATAATGAGTTTCTCTCTCTGGCTTGATTTCCAATATCGGTGGCCTCTTCCTTTCCTATCTACCCATAGGCTTACAATCAAACCTATCTAACTCTCAAACTAATTCGTAGTTAGCTAACCCTCTTCTATGCCTTAAAATAATTTAAAGTGTGATATTAATGTTTTTAATATTCCACGTTTTGTTTATTTTGGTTTTCCAATAATTTAAAGAAGTATGATATTAGTGAGAGATTATTTTGTTTTCCAATAATTTAAAGAAGTATTATATTAGTGAGAGATTAAAATTATTTTGGGTGTAAAATTAAATTGTAATAATGCTTTTATGTTTTGGATTATTTGAAATTTATTTTAATTTTCAATTTATTAATTGATTTTGTGTTGACATTATAGTATTTTCAAAATTAATATTACTTTTTGTTTATTGTTAATTTAATTTATTTTTTTCTATTTTTATTGGTAAAAAGCAATCAGGATTTATTATGCAATCATTGTACTTTTCTCTAGCAGTGAGAAAATTTAATGAAGATCTTAAAATTCAATGAAGATAGTACAAGCATATATGTTTTGAAATTCCACAAATACATCAAATTCCACCTATGCCACGGAGGCATAACTCTATTTGTTGTGCTCACAACTGACTTTAAAAAATTCTATGCATGTTGGGTGCTTGAGGTGGCATTTAAAAAAGTATAGGAACGTCCACACTAAGCAATCTATGGGTCATATTGTAACTAAATTTTCAATAACCTACACATGTTGCATTACATATAGAATTTGATTTAAGATATGTAAAAGTTTCATATTTAGATTTCAATTAGTATGAATTCTTTTGATCGTAGACATAATTATTTGAAATTTCTGCGTTCTGTGAACACTAGCTTACTTTTAGTTTTAATTATGATTATAAGAATAAAATTTTAATTATGGTTATAAAGATGAAGGTGAAGACCAAAAAAAACAAAGCCAAAGTAAATAGTTCAATAGTTTTGGACCCTTTCAATGAAGAGCAACCTCAAATCTATGACCCACTCAAATCATTCAAATCAAATCAGTTAAACATGGGCGTATCTTGTTCACCAATGTATTATAAATTTCCTACTATCACTCAACCCACAATACTCTCCCAGCAAAAAAATGAATGAACACAATTTCTTGGTAGAAATAATTGGTTCAGGTTGGTTGTCTCATTAACGTACAAGATGTTCATGACAACTTTACCTCAAAAATAGAACATCAATCGTCTTTGCTTTCCCATTCAGTTTTATATTTCAATTCATAAATTCAATATATGCCAAGCATATTGATAAAGGTATTAAACTTTGATTTTTAAATAATGATAATGAAAAATTTTTATTATATAATTGTTATAAATTTATATTTTATAATAATAATTAGAAAATTAATAATAACTATTTTCAATATTAAATTGGCAATTAAATTTAATAAATTATTAAATAAATTGGCTAAACATAATTTAATAGAACTTCTTGTTATTGAAAATAAAATTATATATTCATTCCTTTTAAAATAATAACTAAAACCATTTGTAATTAATTACTACAATGTATATATTTATATATTATTTTTTAATATAATTCGAGGACTCACTTGTAGAAGTTGTCATTATGCCAATGAACAAAAGAACTTCAAACAAGAGTAATAAAGAGCTTATTCAACAACCTTTTGCAACAAACCTCTTGTGCTCCAAGGATTGCTTTGAGGTCCTTTGGGATAGAAGAATGCCTTCAGCCCTTCTTCCTTCTTGTCCTCCCTGGACTGAGCTATCAATAGCTTTCCTTCACCTCTGCAAACTCAAACAATAGTCAACCTACAACAATCATACAATCAACCTCTGACTATTTAAACACCTTTCAGACAAGCAATATTTGCTTTGTGAATCAAGCATTCTGATATAACCTTCTTTGAGGGTGTGGTTAATCAAACTTAAGCTCTGATACCACCTGATCTAAAAATGGGGCACTTAGGCTTCTTGTCTAACTTACAAGAACCTCTCCCACTTCCAAAGATTATGTATTCCCAAGTCACAAATGATTAGCCAATGCGGAGTTAAATATGTGCTTAAAATTATGGGTGTATGCTTATGTCTATTTTAGAACTGTTCATGTGCTTTTAATATTTTGTTGTTATGCTGATACAACATATATATAACAGTAAACAATGCAACAAGAACACAAAACACACAGAACAACAATTTAATTAGGAGTTCACCCAAAACTCTTGGGCTACGTCTCCGTGAGCTCTAATCAACTCAACTAGGCTCTCTGGGATTATGGCAAAGTCCTTTTTACAAGCTATTCACTCAACTCCACTATTTTACATAGAAACAATGGGTTTAGACACCATTTTATCCCTAGCTCTTGAAGCTCTCGACTTTCTGGCTCTCGGCTCTGACTCTGGCTCTGGCTCTTGGCTCTGGCTCTTAACTCTGGCTCTGGCTTTAACTCTAGCTCTGGCTCTTTGGCTCTAGCTTCTTGGCCCTTTGTAGCCTTCATCTCTCTGGCTTTTCACTTGAACTTCAAGTGACCCCAAAGGCTCCCTCTGCTGCTCTGTGTAGTATCTCTTCGGCTCTCTTTGCTCTCTCGGCTTTGCAACTGCTTTCAGCATTCACCTTGCTCTCAATTGAGCTCTCCGGGTTCCTTTGAGGAATTTTCCCAGCTTTTCGGCTTCCCAGCCATTTCCTTGCATTCAATCATTCCCCTACGGCTCTGTGGCTTCTTTGCACTATCTGTTCGACTGGCCATCTAGCTCTACGGCTTTGTGGCTTTCAAATGTCTCATCGTTTGTCAAAATGCCTACTTGTAGCTTGGAATGATGATTAGGGGAGTTACAAAAGGAATCGGGACCGTTTCATAGGCAAAAACCCACAAATTGTACACGAATACACAGGAAAATCCACCCAAACGTGGTCTATCAGACTTCAAAAAACATTAGTTCCACCCTATATTGCATTGGGTTCACCTTTTAAATCGCTTATCGCATCCCCACCATTGGTCTGGGAGATCTAGATCCAACGGTGGTGGTTCATTTCGGGCGTCTCTTTTGTACAGGGGTTATCCGCCCGATAAGGGTGGTTTTCTCTCTCCTCAGCCTAGACACGTGGCAGCTATTGTATGGGATCGGGCAGAGCCTGGCCCAAACCATTTACCGCCCACGGCCTACCCGAAATCCTTCATGTTTCCTTTGTATAAAGAAATGCATTAAACACTGAAAAACCTTTCAAAATGGCTTTAGACAGACTCGAAATATTATTCAGCAACATTAATAAACCCTTTCTGGTCCGGTTTTCATCGCATAAGTGCTTCCCTTCATATTTTGTTTAATAAACGAAATACACAAAATACATAGAAATCTCTCGTTTGATAGATCTCAAATTTTATGGAATATCGATTTATAGCTCTATCGGGTCCAACTATCGCATCGCGCATATATATGTGTGTGTGTGTAGCCCTAATCCTCTGTGTAGCTCCGATTGCGATCCGCCAATATCGATGATCGTGATATCACATCGGCCCGAGGTCCTGCCTTTGCCTCATGTTATCGCCAATTGCGATCCACTGATATCGGCGATCGGCATATCGCTCGACCCGGTCCTTATGTTATATGTGCATCGAGGATCAGCAATTTGGGGTGCTTCCCCTTTTTCGCTTAAATTCTCCTTTGACCTCCCCCGATGTGATTTTCTTCATAAAGCCTTTTAGGCAATTTTTTTGAAGATTTGCCTCTTTTTCTAAAGAACCAAAGGCATCTTCTTTCTGTGATAACTTCTGCATACTAAGTCCATTTTTTCCCATTCAAGTTGCGTTGGGTTCAGAATGAAGAGATCTTTGCAATGAGACTATTTCTGAGAGCGGCCTGTGACTTTCATTTTCCTATGATTTGCAAAGGATTTGCGCCATTTGGCACGCTTTACCTCTTATATGAAGTCTTTTAGAATTATAGGTTTATTCAGGATCCATTTTTGGATCAATACTCTGCTCTAGAATACTTATCTTCTGAGAAGTATTCTTCATCCTCTGTCAGCACATCAGTATGTTGATCCAAGTTCTCCTCTGAACTCTGGTGACTTTTATCAATTTTTATGACAGCTTCATAAGACTGCCAATCCTCTGTAAAATCCGCAAACACACCAAAACTATTAGATTAAAAAATATAAGGTTTTATAGCCTCTTCTACTCCCTTTGTCCACATTTCCTCATGCTGCTTTGAAATATCACTATAGTTCACTGACCTCCATTCTTCATCTTCACTCAGAACTTCACCCTATTCTACTTCTCAAATAGAAACTTCCATTTCCAACTCAACTTCTCTAAGTTTTTCCACCAGCCACTTCACTTGCCTCTGTTGTAGCCTTCTCTATAATTTATGCCACTTCACTTCCTTTTTCCTCAAGACCCAACCTTGCCTTTGGCTTTCCTCCAGTAGCATCCTTAATGCATCGAGTTGTTCTTTTAACTATGCAATCTCCTTGTCATGCTCCTCTTGACTCATTCTCTTGCCATTTGCCTTGGCATCCTCCTTCTTCACCTATCTTTTGTTGTGGTCTTCCTCAAAACCTTTACAATGACTATCAGTAGTCATTTTCTCCTCTATCTTCATGAGCTCCTCACTCACTTACTATGAGCTATATTAAAGCCTCTGCAACAACAAGTCCTCCCTATTGTCACTTACATCAACAAGCTTTCCTCTATACCTGGTCTTTTGGAAAGCACTTGGTTCTCTATCTCTGGAACCTCTTTGAGCACTTCTCTCTGCTCCTTCTAGGCTTCAACTCATCTACACCTTTTAAGAACACAATTGTTCTCTTTATCCAATCTCTATTGGATTTCTTCAAGGCTCTGCCACATTCTGCTTTCATTCAGAAACTCTTACTAGCTTCTTCATCCCTTAGCAATTCTACCCACATCCTCTGTGGAATTTCCTTTATTATCTTCCTGTGAGCTGCAACAATACCTCTGTAGTAACAAGTCTCCTTCTTGCTACACATGCCTCACTAAGCTTCTCTCCTCTGAGCTCAGTCTTTCGGCATCTCTCTCGTTCTTTCCTTTGGAACCAATTGAGGACTCCTTGCTCTAAGTTGTTGCAATCTTCTCACCTTCTATCTTCAAGAACTATGCATGATCTTGTTCTACCATTCACCTGTATACACAACTTCAAAACATAACTCTGTTCTAAGTTTCTTAAAGAGTTTTTTTACACAAAGAATCCTTTTATTCAGCTCTGATACCAACCTAAGCCGACAATACCCACATTATGCAAATTAAGCTTGCATGATATACTATGTCCCAGGAATTCTAAAATAACATACTTAGGGAAACCTTCACAAATCAAGGTTTAAGGCCTCTTAATTAAATGCTTAATCGGGATCGTTTCATTTAACTATCCCAAGTCTAAACTTTAATTAACCTTTGGGCGGAACCCTTCATAAGTTTTGGTTAAGTCTTATTACCCGCGCATATTAACCATACCCTTTTAACTCTGGTTTTAGTCACCCGCGCTTATCAACCATACCATGGATTTATACTTTGGTTAACTCGAACTTAACCCCTAATACATTAAACCTGCTCATTTCTATTATAATTCCCATATAATAGAAATATATTATAAACCTCACTTAACCTTACCTTTCCATTGATTCACATGACTTTACACATTTATCGATGCTCAACCTTTATCACGTTACGTCCCTGCCATCGATCTCACTCCTGCAGATTCAACAGGTATCCCGTCGTCCACTCACTTCTTTAGACTAACTCTCTAGTGCACTAGATCTCCATCGTTTATTTCTCCGACCTCAAGCCAACGGTGATTGCGTAATCTCGCGCAGATTACATGCACGACCGATATTACCCTGAGAGCACGCGAGAAAAGTGGTTTCCTCTTTCCTCTATGTGCTACGTGTCAACCCATAAGGCTAATCGTGTGAACTCATAGAAATATCGTTTAGCGTTTTGAGGGTGCATGAGAAACTGCTTACCCCTTGCGAGACCGCTTCATCCTTTCTCTAGCACATGGGTTTAATCTCCACCGTCCATCTTCTTAACTTTATTCTCGCGACTTAATTTTGGTCGTCTATCTCCATCACTCCCTTTTGTTGATCTGGCTGATCCAACAACTATGCTCCGCTGCTACCTCCTTTTGTCTCTTATTGTGTAATAGTCCATTTGCTCGGGTTTCTGCTTGTGTATTAGTTCTCACCTTCTGGTCTTCACTTGTTCTGATTCCGATCTTCAGCTTCATTCTTTATTTCTTCACTCTTTTACGCTTTCGTTGCATATCTCCTTAGGTTTTAAGAACCTTACAATATACCTTCACTATAACATTAAAGGTTTCCTCCAACGTTGTCTGGAAACGTTGTCTGTGTGTAAACCCAATACACTCTTTCCTGCACTTTGTCTCTGCCTCCTCCTTAATTCCACCTGCTACACATACTATGCAGAATTACTCTAATTCATACACAACTATAATTCCATTAATTATACACATCACACAACTCAGGAATTGAATTCTTTGTCTTTACAAACAATCATTTACATAATGAGTTTCTCTCTCTGGCCTGATTTCCAATATCAGTGGCCTCTTCCTTTCCTATCTACCTGTAGGCTTACAATCAAACCTATCTAACTCTCGAACTAATTCCTAATTAGCTAACCCTCTTCTATGCCTTTTAGGCTTACATTTATACGAAAGGATTCTATAACCAATTCCTAGTTTAGGTCCATAACCTTCTCAACAAAATCCTAAAATCTCTTCTTTACCTCTAAGGATCCTCTATAATCCACAAAATCATGAAATAATTCCTAATCTAAGATTTACAACTGATTTCGAAATCTCTTAATCCCTATGGAATCTTAACTAGCCTAAATCTCTCATGTTCTCCAATATTCGAGAACATTTACAAATATGCCTCACAATACTTAATTAAATCCTATTCTAAATATCTCTCATTAAAATCACTCAAAACCTTAACAATTACATTAATTTGATACATAGGAAACCAACTTCCTTGACAACGCAAGACCCCCTATGTCTACTAAAATACAATGATATTTCAGAGCCGAATGCTCCTGCATTACATTGTCTCATTCTCCTTCACAAACTCCTTTCCACAACTCATTAAAAATTAAGGTGTGCTTTATTTTCTATGACCACTCATGATAATTCTCTTTGCTAGTGAAAACTACCCCACTATCGATATAAATAAATTTATCATAAAAAACTATTTGTTTTCGATTCAAAATTACAACCTTCCTTAATATCATCTAATAAATAAAAAAGCTGCACTTTAATGTGAAATATAATATATCACAACTCCTAATATAAAATATAATGTCACCACTCCTTAATATAATATGTCACTCCTCACTCATATAATTTATGACATGTGCTACTTAATACTCCATACATACACTTTGGGTTCATCTTAAAAAAGGACACAAAGCATTTTTGTATTATATAACTTCATACCATACATACCACCCACATATTATATAACTTCATACCATATATACTACCCACTTATTAGAAAACTAGATTTGGGAGTTGGTTTTCATATCAGGTCAAAAGTTAGGAGTAACTCTTATGAATGTAATTATTATTTTTTATTAAGATAAAATATAAATATACAGAGGCTATTGGATTTCATTTCCCAATATCTTTTTTATTTTGCTATTTACAATATTTATATAAATTAACCTAATCCTAAACAATGTTTATCACCATATTCTTTGTGAATCCTTACAATAATGCATATTTGTAAATCCTTACAATAATGTGTATATATAAGTCCTTACAATAATATATATTAATCCTTACAATAATATATAGTAATCCTTACAATACTGCATATTAGTCTTTACATACATATACTTTTGTTACACTATTTGTAACCATCCCATACACTTTTACCCCTAAAGTTAAAGATCACCCTCACACATATCACCCTTTTTAATATAATTCACCAATAAATTTAATTATATATTTTAATGAAATAAATAATATTAAAAAAATCTATTCTTTTTATGATTTCACTTAGGCCAAAACGGGTAATTAACAACCCTAAAAACCTTTCATAAAATTCAACTGGACAAATCTCTAAAGGCGAGACTTGAGATTATCACGACCTGCAGAACCATTATTGAAAAAGTATATTTATTATTATATATATTTGGTATAAGTGTGATTGCGAAGTAATATTATTAGAAAATATGTGTCCCCATTCTAGTTTAATCCAATCTTGACCCGGTTTCCAAAACGCAATGATTTTTTATTTTTTTATGGTATTGAGAAATGTGAAAAAGAAAATAATTAAATAATATTTTAAATAAATAATTTTATTTTTATAAAATAATATTATTGATATTAAAAATTTAAGAAAATTTATATTAAAAGAAATTGAATACTCAACTTTACTTCACTCCGATCATAAAAACAATAAACGCAAGGTGAAAAGAAAAATCAATAAAGACATAGGAACTAATAAAATAAAATAAAGATAAAGATCAAAACGGGTTTGAAAATTTTATTATTAATAAGTTAATATTATTATAGTAATATAATAATAAATAAAATTATGTAATAATATTGTTACTAAGTATTACATTATAATATTTATTATATTAAATCACTATGATAATATTTATTATTAATATTAATTACTAAATTTTTTTGATAGTATTAATAATAGTTATTAACCAATATAATTGTAAGTATTAATATTAAATCAAAATTAAAGTTATCGAAATAGGGGAATATAATATAATGATGATGATGGTGGTTAACGTCTACTGAGATCAAACTTTGGTTTATCGGACCTAAAGAAACGAATTATTTAGTTTGATTTAAGATTTTATTTCTATGCTCAAAAAGCTTGGAGAGAGGCCTCCCGAGCTCACTGTAATTTTGACAATGTAAAAGGCTAGGAAGGTCAGTATTGCAACAAAGATTTTGAAACTGAG
>APFE030757153.1:200410-239378 GCA_000404065.3 Pinus taeda | reverse complement strand
ACTCCTTATAAAACTGTGTTATCAGTTCGCTTTTTGTTTAAATGAATACACTGCTCTTTGTTCACAGATTTTGTCCATATATTTGATGGCCAGTTCTGTCTTGTACCGCCAGTTGCTGTGAAATAATTTACCATTCCATTGTTATCGTTCTTCCTTCGCTTAACTGTGCAATGCTACCCTAAAGGGTTTATGAGACAGTCATGCTTTTCTTACGGCAATAGCTCATATCTTACAGGTTTGGTTTTGCATGTATTCGTTTCCGTCTGAAATCTTTATACGTTTCATATTGCTTAATGCGGCTTTAAGGGAAGTCTTGCATTAAAATATCTGAATGTATTGACAACCCTCTTCCGCGTACACAGTTATTATCATAACCGGTATTTGTCGGGGTCTATTATATATACATATATTGTTTAGCTTCATGTTTCTGTTAACGTTAGCCTCATCTTCGTAATCTGGGAATTTCTTCCTATAAGCTTAACTTACAGGGTGAAATGCTAACTGTTTTCCGTCAGTCTTGGTTACCTATGAGGCAAATCTTCGACAGCGACTTGATAATGTATCTATGCTTACGTCGTGCTCATCTTCTTGTCAATCTTTTGTTTACAGCATTATTTCATTTATTATTTGCTAGGTTCATACGGCACTAGCTTCCGCATATTATTTCTTAAGTTTGCTTAGCATCAATATATAACAGTTCCGCTTGGGTTTACACAGTATTGTTATTTACGCATTAATGCTTGTCTATACAGCAATAATATTTATGCCGTATCCCTTTGATTTACACAGTGTTGTTGATTACGATATATCTCCGTGACTTATACAGCATTATTAGTTATGCTATATCTCTGTGGTTATACAGCATTATTGTTATATTTAAGCGCGGGTTCCGCGCTGGTTCTTGACTGGTCTGATTAGGGTCTGGTAGCTGTCAAGCTTTGCCAACATGCTTAACTCAACACCGTTCCTTAACCAAGGGTTCTGTTTAGATTCTTTCCTTCTTATTATTTGATTAACTACTGCGGTCTCTCATACCGCCCAAACCGCCCCTAGGGTTTGACTCTGTTATGAGCATTTATCTCTAAACCACCCAGTTTATTACTGCAGCTAAAAAGATGACCACATTTGTAAACATTAACCTACAGATGTCTCTGAAACTGTATGCATTGTTCTTTTATAACAACTACCATTAACTATTGAAAAGAAACACAGATACCCGAACTTGGTCTGTACACCCTCAGTACTTGCTCTTTATTCTATAGTTTTGTTAGAAAATGCATACCTGGATAGCCTGCTACCGGTGTTCCTACTTCCAGAGGTCACCTGCATTTAATTTTCTCTTATTCTCCCAACCTTGAGATCCAATTCACGTTGGATTCTCCCCCCGAGCCGTCTTGCAGGCCTGCAGCCCTCAACAAGACTCCTGCACTACTGTGCTAGGTTATCTGGTCACTACCAGACTTAACCTCTTTTCTCCCCCTGCTCTCTCCATGGAATTCCTCTCTGTCTGTTCCTCAACAGCCCAGAGGTTTTCCTCCCAGGACTTTTCCTTGGTGAGAAGCAGTTACTTCAGTTTCATAACTGATTTTATTTTCTTTTAATAGAAAATCCTCCTCCAGGAGGCTGCCAGCATTTCATGAATATACACATGTAAAAATAATCTAATATATCCATTGTCATGATTAAATAATGTCATTTAGTGATAACAAGTCACCACTCATACAATTTCTTACCACAGTAAATTTTCCAGAATTACAAGTTACCGGGGTCATTACATCTCCCCCCCCTGGGATTGGACATCATCCCGATGTCTATTCCCATTAAATAAATTTGGGTAAGCTTTTCTAATGAGTTCCTCGTCTTCCCATGTAGCCTCCTCAGGGCCATAGTGCTGCCACAGCACTTTAACTTGGGTAATAACCCGTTTCCGTAGCCGCACTTCTCTCCGGTCGAGAATGCGTTGTGGTTCGACCAGGACCTCGCCTTCCGGTTCGACCTGCAGACAACCAATACCTTTAATCAGTTCCTATTGAGTATAGCTGCATAATCAAACAACCGGATTAATTCTTACCCGCACATCTTTCCATCGGATAACATGTTTAGGGTCATATACATATTTCTTTAGAACATAAACATGAAACACATTGTGAATCCTAATATGACTTGGCAGGGCGAGTTGGTAGGCCACTGGCCCCACTCTAGCCAAGATCTGAAAAGGTCCAAAATATCGAGGTGCCAGTTTGGCACACCCACTCCACTGCAGTGTGCTCCTTCTGGTTTGAATCCTCACAAACACATGGTCACCAACCTTATACACTGTGAATCTTATTTTCCTGTCCGCAAAGCTTTTATGTCTATCTTGTGCAGCCTTTAAGTTTGCACGCACTCTTTTCACCATATCCTCCATGTCTTTAAGCATTTTTGGACCCAAACTCAGCTTGTCCTCAGGTCCACCCCAACTTGAGGGTGTGCGGCACTTTCGTCCATACAGGACTTCAAAAGGACTTAGCTGGGTTGAAGTGTGATAACCATTGTTATATGCAAATTCGACCAGATGTAAATACTCTTCCCATTGATCTGGTTTCAGCATCACATACGCCCTCAACATGTCTTCCAACACTTGATTAACTCGCTCAGTTTGACCATCGGTCTGCGGGTGGTAGGCCGTGCTAAAGTTCAGCTGAGTACCCAACTCAGCGGGTGGTAGGCCGTGCTAAAGTTCAGCTGAGTACCCAACTCAGCGAACAGTGTCCTCCAAAAAGTGGAAGTGAATTTCACATCTCGATCCGATATAATTACCTTTGGCAGCCCATGCAATCGGAACACATTTTGCATAAAGAGGTGAGCAATTTGTACTGCCTTGTAAGTGGACTGCACAGGTATAAAGTGTGCTGCTTTACTCAATTTATCAACCACTACCATGATAGAGTCATTACCCTTCTTTGTTCGTGGCAACCCAGTTATGAAATTCATGGAAATGGTTTCCCATTTCCACTCCGGAATAGGCAAAGGCTGTAGCAGTCCAGCTGGATGCTGATGTTCTGCCTTAATTTGCTGGCATTCTAAACACCGCGCCAGGTACTCAACTACCTGTTTCTTCATTCCTGGCCAATAATACTCCTTCTTGAGTGCCGTGACCATCTTTTGGTACCCTGGGTGGCCAGTGTAGTGGCTGGTATGGAACTCATCTAAAATCAGCCTTTTAAGGTCATTTGAATCAGGTACATACAATTTCTTATTGAAACACAGCATTCCATCGCTATCTAGTGTATATCCTTGCTGTAATCTTTCCTTAACAGCTTGTTGTACCTACTGTTTTAAGTGTTGTTATTCAGAATCGCGACTTGCTGTTGTTTTTATTTGTTCAACCAACGAATTCCGCCACTTGTTGACTGATAGTTCACATAAGCAATGAACCTTTCGACTTAGCGCATCAGCCACTTGGTTTTCTTTGCCCTTTAAATTCTTTATTTCGAAATCAAACCCACTTAGGAAATCTGCCCAACGGCCTTGTCTTGCATTCAAAGTAGGTTGGCTAAAATAATGTGTCAAACTGTGATGATCAGTTAACAACAAGAATTTCCTCCCTAGGAGGTAATGTCTCCACATTTACAGCGCATGAATAACAGCTGTTAATTCCAGATCATAAGCAGAGTATCTCTGCTCATGCTCCTTTAGCTTCATTGATTCATAGGCTATTACTTTTCCTTCCTGCATTAATACTCCTCCCACACCCTCCTTGCTTGCATCGGCGCACACCACGTAATCCTTATTAGGATCAGCTATACTCAGGATGGGCGCAGTGGTGAGTAAGTGCTTCACTCGGTCAAAGCTCTGCTGACATTCTGATGTCCACCTAAATATCTTCCCCTTTTTCTGCAATGAGGTGATAGGATAGGCTATCCTAGAAAAGCCTTCCACAAGCGTCCGGTAATAGCCAGCTTACCCCATAAAAGATCTGATATCAGCAACATCTTTGGGTATGGGCCATTCCATAATAGTTTTTATTTTCTCGGGGTCTACTGCAATTCCTTCTTTAGTGATCACGTGGCCCAAATACTGGATTTCCTTCTTGAAGAAATCACATTTACTGAACTTAGCGTATAGCTGGTGTTCTCGAAGAGTTTGTAACACCATTCTCAGGTGTTCTTCTTGTTCCTCTTGAGAATGAGAATATATCAGAATATCATTGATAAATATCAGCACAAACTTGTCCAAAAATCGGTGGAACACGCTGTTCATCATACACATAAAGGTGGCAGGTGCATTGGTCAAACCGAAAGGTAGCACTACAACTTCGTAGTGCCCATAGCGTGTCCTGAAAGTGGTTTTAGCGACGTCCTCATCTTTAATCCTGATCTGATGATAACCAGATCACAGATCGATCTTGGAAAATACTTTTTCCCCTTTCACTTGATCAAAGAGTTCATCTATCCTGGGTAAGGGATACTTGTTTTTGACCGTGAGCTTATTCAGCGGTCGATAGTCTATACACATACGTCGGGTGCCATCTTTCTTTTTCACAAATAATACTGGAGCTCCCCATGGTGATACACTGGGACGTATGTACTGTTTATCCAACAGCTCTTGTAGTTGCATCTTCAACTCTGTTAACTCTGGTACACTCATTCGGTATGGTGCCCGTGATACTGGTGCTGCTCCCGGTATTAACTCTATAGTAAAGTCTATGTCCCTCTTTGGGGGCAGCCCTGGTACCTCTTCAGGAAAAACATCTACAAATTCCTGCACCACTGGGATATTGCCTAGTGCAGACATCTTATCTTTCTGGTTTGCATAACCAACTTGAATGGCGTAGATCTGACATTTCCTTCTAAGGCACCTAGCTAACTGAGAAGCAGTAATAGGCCGAATCTGGACAGGGTGTTTAATCCCTTGCAATTCTTGTTGCTGCCCCAAATCATCCTTGTAATAAATGGTTTTGGTTTTGCAGTTTACTAAGGACCAATGCTTTTCCAGCCAATCCATACCAATCAGGATGTCATAAGATCCTAATGGGAGTACATTCAGGCCTGCTGTTATTGGCTGTCCAGCTATGCTTAAGGAACAGTTATTAATTTTAGCTAGAACTCGTCTCTTGGCTCCCGTAGCCAACTGTACCAACCATGGATTTTTGAACCTTTCCGATGATAGCTTACAATGTTCCACTACTTTTGGGCTAACATAGCTTAAAGTAGCTCCTGGATCAATAAGAACAGCTATAGAGAGGTTTGAAATCTTACCTTCAAATTCCACCATGGTCGGTTGATATTCAGCTTGCCGATCCTCCAAGGCTGCGTTAATTCTTGGTACGCTGTGTGCCACATCCCCAACGGTTGAGGCTTCGTGGATCTGAGATATTTGGTCGACTCCTTTACGCTGCGGGCAGTTTTTAACATAATGCGGTCCTCCACATCCCCAACACTGGACTGGAGGTCTGGTTCCTTCAATCTCTGATCTGGCAGGCGGTTCACTAACTCTACTTTCACTTGGCTTGGCCCGGAAGGTACCCTTAGTTGTATTTATGTTAAACTGCCCCTTTCCAGCACCCTTACCACCATTTCCACGACTTCCTTTGTTATTACCAGCAACTCTGTTGTTTTTTCTGTCATTCCATCTTTTTCTTGAAATATCTCCTTTTTGTTTGTTCTGCTGGTAACAAATTCTTTCCTTACGAATTGCCTCGTCCATGGTTCAGGGATTGTCAAACTCTATTCGTTCCCTTATATAGGCTGGTAGGCTGCTCACAAATCTCTGCACCTTGGCCTTTTCTTCTTTGATATATGGCACATAGCGAAGCAGGGAAGTGAAGCGGTTAATGAATTCATCCATGGACTGCTGTCCCAATCGTAAATCATGGAATTCCCGTGCCTTCTCATCATAAAAATGCTCGGTTAAATATCTCTCCTTAAAGTATTTCTGGAACTTTTCCCGAGTGATGTTCTGTTCACTCACTCCTTTTACAATTTTAATTTCTTCCCACCACAAGGTTGCTTTACCCTGTAGCTGGAAAATGGCCAGCCGCGCCTTCAGATTTTGGTCATATTCATACAATTGGAAATACTCGTTAATGTTAATTAACCAAGCCTCTGCCGCTTCTTCCTGCTCTCCATCGAAAAGTGGAGGTTTGATTTTCCGGAATTCTCCTTGTAATTCCATTTTCTGCCTCTTTGAGGTCTGCTGTTCTAGTACATTGTCAGAATGGTCTTCCTTCTCCTCTGAAATTTCATGTGCGTAATCCCGTTCTTCAGTTCCCCTTTGCTGTTCCACACTCGGATTGGCTAATGGTGGATTTTGTTTGTCTGACAGACTCTTTAATATTCTTTCCTGCTCCACTGTTAATCATGCGTTGTCTTCTCGCAGACGCGCCATCTCACTTTTCAGCTCTTGAACAGTCTGCAATATTGCCAGATTGGTACTGCGTGTCTCAGCATCAAGTTGTATCCACAACTCTGGATTTTCCTGAGGGACGCCCTGCATTTCCTCCATCTTACTTGTTGACTGCTAGCAGATTGTTGTTTCTGTATTGATTTCCTAATTGATAGACAAGAAATCAATTTAGTTGCATTTATTAGTTCTTCTTATATGCAATTTTTTATTTTTTTATTTTTTTAACAGCTGGGCTTCATTGCTCTAGAGGCCACTGTTTTGAAACCTCTGCTCTGATACCACATTGTCACGACCTTTTTAACATGATATGCATAATAGTAACATTATAATTTTTTTTTTTATGATAATGGTGGTCAACTCATGAACCCACCCCTACTATAAGAAACCTAACCTAAGTATTTAACCAGGTCTAAGCGCTTGTATACACATACATAACCTTTATTATGTGTCTACCCCACTGAACTTGTGTTATCACCTGCGCATAACACATGGACATAATTCTTATGGTTAACATTAGTCGTTTACCCAACCCGCTTAATTCGATTAAACGCCAGATGGTGAACGGATATTAAGCCAGCTCATTCCCTCCGTATCCAAGTGGCATGATTTCACGTGAAACCATGTGGTTGACCCATTGTGGTTTCCGCGCCAGGTTTTTCCCGCTCTGATGGACGATGGAGATCTCTCTGACCTATCATGTGGCTCAGATCAGCTTAAGGGTTTGGCCACCAATACTTAAGATGTCGAGTTCTTCGGATCAGCTCATTTGTTCACTACCACCTCAGCCGAGCGCTTCCTCAGCTTGTCCACTGCCTCTGCACTATCTTGCTGTTCAGGTATTAACCTCTCCGCGTTTTCACACCTAGTATTTATTTACAGTGATGTATTGCGTACTCCTTGAAGCCATTTGATTTTTTGACTGTTCTAGTTTGTTTACCGTAAGTTCTCAATGTGCAGGTGGGTCGGTTGTTCGCAGTCTCCTACTGCTTGCAAGGGTTTTGCCGTCTTCAAGCTTCACAGGTATGCTCATTTCGCTCTTATAGTTTGTCTTAGAAAGTGAGGTTTATTTGAGAAGGTAAGGCATCATTCTCTGGTCTGAGGCATGGCTCATGACCTTTTTACTTACATGTCTCAGGACTGGTTATTATTTCTTCGAACCCTCGTTACATTCGCAGGTGGCCTCCTCTTGCCGGGACCTGTACTGCGTTAACTGATAGGGTTTAGCTAGGGTTTATTTATGGCTTCCATGCCGTCCATTTAATGTATATTTAATAATGACTCTGGTCTCCAGTTATGGTGTGAAAGTGTCGAAGCTTGTATGTATACTTTAAAAGCTCTCTCAGAGCTATCTACAGTTCCTTAAGCGGCAATGCTTCAATACGGTTGTATTGTTTTGTTTGGTTCTATACACTCTTTAATATCTGACAGGACTCCTTATAAAACTATGTTATCAGTTCGCTTTTTGTTTAAATGAATACACTGCTCTTTGGTCACAGATTTTGTCCATATATTTGATGGCTGGTTCTGTCTTGTACCGCCAGTTGCTGTGAAATAATTTACCATTCCATTGTTATCGTTCTTCCTTCGCTTAACTGTGCAATGCTACCCTAAAGGGTTTATGAGACAGTCATGCTTTTCTTACGGCAATAGCTCATATTTTACAGGTTTGGTTTTGTAGGTATTCGTTTTCGTCTGAAATCTTTATACGTTTCATATTGCTTAATGCGGCTTTAAGGGAAGTCTTGCATTCAATATCTGAATGAATTGACAACCCTCTTCCGCGTACACAGTTATTATCATAACCGGTATTTGTCGGGGTCTGTTATATATATATATATATATATATATTGTTTAGCTTCATGTTTCTGTTAACGTTAGCCTCATCTTCGTAATCTGGGAATTTCTTCCTATAAGCTTAACTTACAAGGTGAAATGCTAATTGTTTTCCGTCAGTCTTGGTTACCTATGAGGCAAATCTTCGACAGCGACTTGATATTGTATCTATGCTTACGCCGTGCTAATCTTCTTGTCAATCTTTTTTTTACAGCATTATTGTTATATTTAAGCGTGGGTTCCGCGCTGGTTCTTGACTGGTCTGATTAGGGTCTGGTAGCTGTCAAGCTTTGCCAGCATGCTTAACTCAGCACCGTTCCTTAACCAAGGGTTCTGTTTAGATTCTTTCCTTCTTATTATTTGATTAACTACTGCAGTCTCTCATACCGCCCAAACCGCCCCTAGGGTTTGACTCTGTTATGAGCATTTATCTCTAAACTACCCAGTTTATTACTGCAGCTAAAAAGATGACCACATTTGTAAACATTAACCTACAAATGTCTCTGAAACTGTATGCATTGTTCTTTTATAACAACTACCATTAACTATTGAAAAGAAACACAGATACCCGAACTTGGTCTGTACACCCTCAGTACCTGCTCTTTATTCTATAGTATTGTTAGAAAATGCATACCTGGATAGCCTGCTACTGGTGTTCCTACTTCCAGAGGTCACCTGCATTTAATTTGCTCTTATCCTCCCAACCTTGAGATCCAGTTCACATTGGATTCTCCCCCCGAGCAATCTTGCAGGCCTGCAGCCCTCAACAAGACTCCTGCACTACTGTGCTAGGTTATCTGGTCACTACCAGACTTAACCTCTTTTCTTCCCCTGCTCTCTCCATGGAATTCCTCTCAGTCTGTTCATCAACTGCCCAGAGGTTTTCCTCCCAAGACTTTTCCTTGGGTGAGAAGCAGTTACTTCAGTTTCATAACTGATTTTATTTTCTTTTAATAGAAAATCCTCCTCCAGGAGGCTGCCAGCATTTCATGAATATACACATGTAAAAATAATCTAATATATCCATTCTCATAATTAAATAATGTCATTTAGTGATAACAAGTCACCACTCATACAATTTCTTACCACAGTAAATGTTCCAGAATTACAAGTTACCGGGGTCATTACAGTAACTAGCGTGCTGAGGAGGCCCATCCTCCATAGGTTGTGCTGGCAAGACTTGACTTTATTTATTATAACTTTAACATTTTAATGTGTAGTTTATGTATTTAAAATCAATTTTAAATAATAAAATAACAATATGAACAAAATTTATTGGAGTATTTTTCAAGTGTCATTGTTTTGGAGTTTTTAGCAGATTTTTTACTAAATCCTACCAAACCAAATCTTAATTTGTGTTGTTTAAATTTATTTTTAACACCTATACACAGTAAACACCCTCTAAAACCCCAAAAACTTCTAAAAAATCACCTCTAAAACTTGTAATTTCAATCACTCCCCTCTAAATTCTCTCTCAACCCCAACACTTATTTATACCACTCAACTCAACCTGGAGCTTCTTGTACACTTTTCCACGTGAAATCTGAACCATATAAAAAGCAGCACACTGTCCAGTTTCTCGTCCGCATTGGAGCGCAGATAGTTACCAGCTCGTTAATGGAGTAAACGGACGACGCACCATGACTTGTATCAAGGGCATGTACAAATCTGGCTGAGGTAAATATGAATTATTAAATTATTCATATTTTGAAAACTAATATTAAATTTCACTTTATTAGTAAATTATAAATTTATTTTATTTATTTAAATATAAATATTTATTTTAGTAAAACCGCTATATGATTTACAATCCCACCCCAGCAAAGTTTTAGAGTAAATAGTTTTGTCATAGAAATATGTTTTTCATAAATACTACAGTCATGTTATATATACATTATTGTGACAGAAACGCTTAATCTCCGTGCTTGGGGCCAGTTGAGTTGAATTGTGGAGTTCTCAAAATTTCATTTGAAAAGTAACGAAAACCCTGTATCTTTTTGCTATTTTTCATCAAACAGATATGGTGAATGGAATGGTACATAACATGTATCGCAATGCAATACCCACAAGCAAACTTAGAGACGGATGCGGAAATGTGAAACTTTTATTTAAAAATTGACCCATTCAATGCAATGCGCTTACCTAGACCTACAACTTGTTAGTTTGGGAGTGGCCTCATCAATCACCCCTTTCAACACTATGATAATTCCTATTCTTTTTTGTAAAGGAGAAGTCCTTTCAACACTATGAGAATGCCTATTCTTTTTGTAAAGGAGAAGTCTTTTTGGAAGAATGAATGCTCATCCATATTAACAGAGCAAGTGTCATGCTTCTCCCATTAGTGGTTCCAAAATTTGAGTAGGATAACTTGACCACTTCTAATAACCGTTCAACTCTTCCTTCAAATCTCAAATATGCATTTTTTTGACAATATATACAAACACTCATGATCATACAAGGCATTTTACAACATAAACATGAAATTTTTCAACCAAAGAATAACTCCAACGTATCCAACCATAGAAGCTACTTCGCCAAGAGTTATCCCAAACATAATTACATGTTTTTTTCCCTACAAATTTCCACAAAACTATTGGTAGTTGGTTTTGTTTCATTTCATAGAAATAATAATAAAATAACTTATAAAATGAAGATAAAAACCTTAAAAAAAGTCCAATGTTGTTGATGACAAATTACCAGGTGAAGAAACCATGGATCTTTCAATGTAGACATAGCATCACATGTCTAGGAAAATTATTGAAAATAAACTAATCACATGCCATAAAAATTGTTGATTGAGTCTCTTATTCATGTGCAAGATAAGCTCATCAAGATGGGTTCAGTAAAGTCTTCAAATGCACATGCACTTGCCATGCATGAGAAAGGAAAGCCCAACTCGAAACCAAATCAACAATCCAAAGGCAAAGGAAAGGCAAGAGATCTAGATCCAAGAAAGGGAGGAAATCCAAAACCTCCAAATGACTCTTCCATCTCCAAGGGTAAGAAGGAAAATAAAGGAAACTCCAAGTGTCCTTATTGTAACAGAGGTTATCATCTTGAATCCTCTTTCATGCAGAAGACTATTGATCTCATGGAAAAGACTCTTCAGCAAAATAATCTTGGTCATCACATTCTAGAAAGTGCCAAGAAGAAGACTGAGGAAAAACCATTAGAAGCAAGGGGTAACGGTCATGCTTTGATTGCCCTTCATTCTACACCGCAAGAATGGATCATTGATTCACAAGCTTCACATCATATGGCTTCTTTAGAGGAATCATTTTCTTCTATACATGCATACTTGAGACGTCCTATACTCATGGGGGGCAATTATGTAGCTGAAGCAACTGGACAAGGAAGAGTGCAATTCGAAGATAGAAGTTTCGAGAATGTCTTGCATATTCCATGACTTTCTGTGAATCTTCTTTCAGTGTGTTAGATTACACACACTGGCATCATAAGGAAAGCAGAATTTACTTGAATTCCACCAACATTTATGATATGCAAACCAACTTGAAGATTTCATCTGGCAAGGTAAATAATCAATCTTGTCTGTATACATTTTCCAATTTTTTTCCTCAGTCAAATTCTACTTTGCTACTTACACATGCAAATAAAGAAAGTAGGATTTGGCACGAGAGATTTGGGTACTTGAATTTTAGATATATGCAACAACTTAGCAAGCAAGGGATGGTTAAAGGATTGTAGGCCACTGAATTTTCAAATGGTGTTTGTAATGGATGTGCTCTTGGTAAACATCCACAAGCCAAGTTCGAGAGGGGGCATATATGGAGAGCTTCTTCACCTTTGGATCTTGTACATAGTGATCTCATGGGTCCCTTTCTAGTACCTTTAATGAGCAAAGAAAGATATTGTTGGAATCATAATTGTTGTTAGACCAAAACCCACAAGTGTTAGTCTCCGCTACAATTGCTAGAGTTAGGATCCACGAGAGGTGGTTAGTCCATGTCACGAAACACACGGGAGCATTGAACCCAATATCCAAAAATCTTCCCCCAACACGAGCCAGGTGAGTTTCGAACTCGAGACCTATTACTTTGATACCACTTATTGGAATCACAATTGTCGTTAGACCAAAACCTTCAAGTGTTAGTCTTTGCTACAATTTCCAGAGTTAGGATCCACGAGAGGCAGTTAGTCCATGTCGTGAAACACACAAGAGCGTTGAACCCAATGTCCAACAGATATTCATTGTCATTTATATATGATTACATGAGATTCACTTGGGTTTAATTCTTGAAAATCAAGTCTAAAGTTTTTCAGTATTTAAAAATTTTCAAAGCTCATGCAGAAAATCAATCTGGAAAGCGCATCAAGATCCTCTACACAGATAATGGGAAGGAATATGTCAACAAAGATATTCAAAATCTTTGTAATGATTAAGGAATACAGTTGCAACTTACAGTTCTTTACACTCCACAGCAAAATGGGGTGGCCAAGAGGAAGAATAGATCTTTGAAAGAGAAGGCCAATTACATATTGCATGTAATATCTCTTTTGTCAAAATTGTGGGTTGAAGCTATCAATTGTGCCTCATACATCCATAATATATATCCACATAAATTTGTTACTAGAAAAACACCTTTTGAGGTTTGGAATGGCATGCCAACTGAAGTTAGTCATTTCCACATTTTTGGATCTTGAGCATGGGCCCGCATTCCTACAAAGAAGAGAAAGGCTTTGGAGCCTCAAAGAAAGGTGTGCATGTTTGTCGGATATTCTGATGAAGTCAAGGGGTATAGATTTCTTGATATCAACACTAAAGAGATCTTTATTGAAAGGAGTGTAAAGTTTGAAGAAGATTCTTTGCATACACCACCAAATGAACTTGTTACAAAGTTTCCCTCACCACTAATTGACGAGTATGCAGATGATACTTCAGATCACAATTCTAATCTAGATGAGCTTTTTCTTGTGACACTAGTTGGACCACTAGTTGTTAAACATCAAGATAATACTTCCTCATGTAGTTCAAAATATTCTCAACCATCTTCAGCACAAAAATGGCACAACATGCGTGATCTCCTAGATGATCATGTCACTATACCTTAGTTTGAGGAAGATCCACAAGCACTCTTATCTATGGATCCATGCATGCCCATGCATGCTTGTATGAGGCATGCATATGATCCACAAACTTATGTCGAAGTAGTTTGGCATCCTGAACAGGAAGCAACTATGGATGTGGAATATAACTCTCTCGTTGAGAACCAATCTTGGGATCTAGTTCCACTATCTTCCAATCGTAAACTTGTCAGGTGCAAGTGGGTTTACTGGACCATGAAAGAAGTAGATGACCAAGTTAGTCTATATAAGGTACAGTCGGTGGAAAAAGGTTTTCAGCAGGTACATCGTAGTGGAAAAAATGGATCCCATTTAGCTCTCTCCATTGTCGTAAAAAGATGATGGGAGGTGAATCATATGGATGTGAAGAATTCATTTCTTCACGGTGATCTTGAGGAGGAAATATACATGGAGCAATAGTAGGGATACATGCAAAATTCATCTTTGGTATGCAAGCTAAATAAGTCTCTTTATGGCCTTAGGAAAGCACCTAGAGCATGGTATGCAAAGATGGATTCTTATTGGTTATCTCAAAATTTTGTACACTGAAAATCTAATTCTAATGTTTATTTGTTAAAGACAATTGACTCCTTGTTGATTATAGTACTCTACGTAGAAGATATTTTGATAATAGGTAGTTCAACTTCTATCATTGTTGAGATTAAAATTGCATTGCATAAGCGGTTTTCTATGACATATCTGGGCTTGCTCAATAAATTCCTTGGACTAGAGATCAATCAAAGTGGTTATGGGATTACCATTTCTCAACCAAAGTATGTTAGAGATCTTTTGGCATAATTTTACATGAGTGACTGCAATCCAACAACCACACATTTCTTATTAGGGATAAATCTTGAGAATGACAAAGACACACCATTGGTTTATTGCACATTGTATCGCCAGCTGATGGGGAGTCTTCTTTATCTCACTCATTCCCTGTTGATCTCTCATATGTTGTTGGAGTAGTTTCTAGATACATGCAGGAGACACATGAGTTACATTGGAAAGTTGCAAAGTGCATCCCTCGATATGCCTAGTGGGTAATCACTTATGGGATTTGTTATGCAGCCAATTATTATCTAGATCTCATTAGGTTCACAAATTCATATTGGGATGGTGATACCCTTGATCACAAGTCCACCTCAGGTTATGTACATGGTTTGGGATCCAACCTACTTTGTTGGTCAAGTAAGAAGCAGACTGCCATTTCTTTATCATCAATAGAGGTCAAGTATAGAGGAGAAGTCAA
Organism: Pinus taeda; assembly: GCA_000404065.3. NCBI lineage: Eukaryota > Viridiplantae > Streptophyta > Pinopsida > Pinales > Pinaceae > Pinus > Pinus taeda. The sequence goes on along the minus strand of APFE030757153.1, from coordinate 224,827 downwards.
TGCCACTATTCAGGCCATTTGGCTACAAAATTTTCTTTTTGAGCTTGGTATCAATTTCCATCATCTAACTGTCATATGGTGTGATAATTAGAGTACGCTAAAGTTTCACAGAGATCTAGTGTAGCGACATGGGACCAAACATATCAATATCCACATGCACTTCATTAGAGAACTGATTCATGATGGGATCATCAATATGCAATATTGTCCTAGTTCTGAGCAGATTGTTGACATCTTCACCAAGACATTCATTGAGCATAAGTTTCAATTTCTACGCGATCGTCTCAAGGTGAAAGACACAATTGCTTAGCAATTGTCTTTTCTCTATTTTTTGCATTATATTTTGAGGGGGGGTTTCTTCCCACTCATTTTTCTCTCTTTCCTCTTTTTCGTGCATTGTACATGGGTACCTAAAATGGCCTTGTTGTCGGGGCCCATTAATTTTTCATCACACTCATCTAAGTTAGCCTTAATTAGCTTTAGTTCAACTCTAGTTCTTGCATGTGATGTGCACATGGTTTTACTTAGTTAACTCAAGTGCTTACATGTGATGTGCACTTAGTTTTAGTTAGTTAAATTGAGTTCTTACATGTGTTATGCACTTGGCTTTAGTTAGTTAACTCTAGTGCTTGCATGTAGTGCATGTGCACATTAACAGAACATGAATTACACTTAGATTGAGTTAGCTTTAACTATTCTTAGTTATTGCATGTACAACTAAGCTTAACTTAGTTTATTTATGCTCTAATAATTTTACAAGTTGCAAACATTACAAATCAATGTGGAGGAATGTAAAATGAATGTCGTCTGAAGAATGGAAGCCCAAAAGACATTAATTAAAATTTGATTTTCTAACATTATAACACACAAGATGAAAATCACAAGAGAAATCACAACCATCTAAAGTTTGATGAAGAATATTCGGGTGAGATGAAATATCATCTCTCCATTCATATTTGTTTCTTAATTCCTCAAGCCTGATCCAAAACATGAAATAGGTACACCTATAGGCGTAATTAAGAGAATGGTGGTTAATGAAGTAAGAAACCAATTTTAAAGCACATGTAACAAGTTCTATGTCATCAGCTAGAGTAGCTCTGGGCACAACTAGCTTTCCAAAACAACTTAGTTATGTATGATTGGTTATAGATGAACTTGAAAAAGTTGCTCCAAGGCGTATCTAAATAGTACAAGTTATTATTATAATAATCATAGCTAATTAGTAAAACATATCCTTATATTAGTCATAACTAACTGGTACATGTTAGTCTTCTAATTATTTGGTCCAAAATAGTTATTTCTCAACTTAACTTATAGATATATTGTTGAAATCTTATCAATATAAAGGCAATATTCTTAAGACTTTTTTTTTACTTTTTTTGGGTATTTTTTCTAATTAACTCTACTTGATATCTGGTATAGATTTCTTAGAATCTTAATTTTTAGTTATGTAATATGCAAAAATCTTGTTGGGTGTGTTATATGCTTTCCATGACTAGCTTGATGTTTTGTACATTGCGTCGGGTGCAGCGTGGGGTCACAAGGGGGGTGGCAGCTTCCCTCTTAAGGGGTTCGCAGGGGGGTGGTACCCCCCCTGCACGGTGTCTGAGGCAGCGCCCTGGGAATTTTTCTTTTATGCAGACCCAAGGATGGGGGGTAGATCCAAGGAAGCTTGGCAGACCTACCCATGGTTTTGGGCATGATGGTTTTCTACCCATGGTATTATGTATATCTAGTTAAGGGAACTACAGTTATGATCTAATCCATGGCTAATGGATTAGGGTTTATGAAGGCTTCGACATATATATATATATATATATATATATATATATATATATATATATATATATATATATATATATCTATTGTAACATTGAAAGGAATATAATGAAAAATCAATCTAGTAGTCCTCGTTTTGGGATCTAGGGGGCAATCTTTATGTATATTTGTTTTATGTTCTTGCCATTATATATTTTTCTATTTTAAGAATTTGTTTGCAGATAATTTATGTACAGGGTTAAAAGCTACAAAATCAAGTGGTGTAGGGGCTTTTCAAGGTGTTGAATCCATTTATACATTTAAAAATGTGTTTTTAAAAACTAAAATTTACAATCAGGGAAAGAAAATGTATTGTCAAAATTAGATGAAAATGAAAAAAATGTCTAATCGTTAGAGAAATCCTCTTATAATACCTTATGTTATTTTGTTGACTTTAGAAAAGTTTATTCCTCAAGATAATCTATGAAAGAGGCTTGAACAGATAATGGTCCCTCTTGGGCTAAAGGTTGTTGTGACTAGGCTATATGAGCATGGTATTGGAAATCTCAGGACTATCAAGGGTTGGTCAGAAGAAATTACATGCAATATCAAAGTTAAGAAAAGATGCCCCTTATCCTCTACCATCTTTGGCATCTACACTGATAAGCTAGAAGAATTTTTGGAAGTTACAAGATGTGATGGCCCCAGGCTCACTAATATGATCATTACTCCTCTTCTCTATACTAATGATATCATTATTTTAGCTAGGATCCATGATGATCTCGACACACAACTTAGAATCCTCCAATATTACTTCTCCAAGATGGGTATGACTATTAATATTGACAAGACTAAAGTCATGATAATTAAATCCAGAAAGATAACTGTGATAATAAGTACATGGAGGAATTTTCTTCATACAAATATTTAGGCATCTACATTCACCATCAATTCAATTGGAATTATAGCATTAAGAAAAGGATAATTGGAGGCTAGAAATCTTATTATGGGCTTGAAAACAATTAAACGTTGTTAGATATTTTGGCTGGAGTGAAAAGAAGTTCTTTGGGACTCTCATCACCCCTGTTATTTTATATGGATGTGAGGTTTCGTGTTGCACTATATCTAGAGAATAGTGGAGGAATATTGAGTTAATCCAAAAGAGATTTATAACATACAACCTCAAGTTTAAAGGAAATGCTCCCTACCCTATCCTCTTGATTGAATCTAGCCTTTACCCCAATGAAAGCATTGTTATGGTTAGGTATCTCATGTATAAGAAGAAGCTATACAACATGGAAGATAAGAGGTATCCTCAAATTGTTTATAACTTGATCCAGATCTTGGGAGGAATTTTGCAAGAATTTTTTTTGGGCGGTGACTTTGCAGATCAGATTTGAAACATTTGGTAAACAATTTACAAAAACAAATACCATATCTGGATTCCTCTCGAAAAATCCCCCAATTTCAAAAAAAAAAAGGGTCAAATCGGAGTTCAGATGTGGGAGATATCGCTGATTTAAAATCAACGCTTTTATGAGAATGTTTGTGACGGCGGAACTGTTGCAACGCGAATTTGAGATCTCAGAGTGTCTAAATAAGGATTTCCAACTCATGGGAAGATGAAAAATGATCCTTATGCTTCCAAAAATAGGTTATAATAAATATTCTGAGTTATATTGACTGAGTTATGCCCATTTTAATTCTGGAGCAGCATTCGGAGTGGGTTCCCATTGGAGACGTGCCCTCCCACCCCACTGATCCGGATTTAAATAGGAACGCAACAAATTACAGAGATAACCATAAACACATATATGTAGTGGAAATAATACTTCATTTCATTACTGTAAAATACTAAAATATGCTTACAAACAAAAGTGTAAATAAACCAGCTAGGGTGATGGTAGCTTATCTCTGAGAAGAAATGTGGCGGCTACATGCCTCTGAACTATTCTGAACTACATTGTGGCGGACAATCTATCCTTTTACAAAATGTGACTTGGTAGAGACCCCCAAGATCTGAAAACTTATATTTCCAGAAGAAAAATAGGAGAATTCTCAATAAACAAAACCACAAAAAAACTTTTTATTAAAACCCACTGATTTGGATTTAAACAGGAATGCAACAAAATACCGAGATAGCCATATACACATGCAGCAAAAATAATGTTTCATTTCATTAATGGAAAATACTGAAATCTATTTACAACCAGAAATGGAAATAAACCAGCTAGGGCAATGGTAGCTTATCTCTGAGAAGAGATGTGGCGACTACATGTCTCTGAACTATAAAGGCTACATTGTGGCGGACAATATGTCCTTTTACAAAATGTGACTTGTTACTTATAGTACTTTTTAGTTACAATACCACGGGTCAATTCCATGGGTGAATGAATGCCATGGGTTGATGCCATTTTCCATTCGAATCATTCCTCCCTCCTTAAGAAGCAATGGTCCCCATTGTGTAAAGTTCCCTCCTGCGAAGCCTTTGTTGAATATGAAGAGCCACTAAAGATAAGGGTTTTATGTGGTTAACCCAAAACCCTGATAAACGAAGATCCGAGGATAGAGATACCCTCTAATGCTTGTGACCAACTGTGATGCTGACAGTGTGCGTCCTAGCAAATGGACTTTGATGAGAAGGATTTTATGCGGTTGACCCATAACCATGATGTTGGTTGCTGATGAAGTAGCAGGTGCCTACATAGCCTGAGGTGGGATGGCATGTCTTCAAATAACCCAAGCCGAATGCTGCTATGTTGAAACTAATGAATGTGAAGCAGGTGCCTACTAAAGTGGGGTGGGAGGGCACGTCTCTAATGGGAACCCACTCCGAATGCTGCTCCAGAATTAAAATAGGCATAACTCAGTCAATATAACTCAGAATATTTATTATAACCTATTTTTGGAAGTAGAAGGATCATTTTTCATCTTCCCATGAGTTGGAAATCCTTATCTGGACACTCTGAGATCTCAGATTCGCGCTACAACAGTTCCACCGTCACAAAATTTTTGATAAAATAGCTGATTTTAAATCAACGATATCTCCCACATCTGAACTCCGATTCGACCCACATTTTTTTTGAAATTGGGTGATTTTTCAAGAGGAATCCAGATATGATATTTGTTTTTGTAAATTTTGTACCAAATGTTTCAAATCTGATCTGCAAAGTCGCCGCCCAAAAAAAAATTCTTGCAAAAAAATTGAGACTAAAATATGCATGAAACCCTCATTCCCATGGAATCATAACCTGCTCCGATACCACTGATCCGGATTTTGGGAGAAGAGGCCCGCAAGATTTGAAAGATTGAAATGGATCTTGGGGTAGAGACCCCCAAGATCTGAAAACTTGTATTGCAGAAGAAAAATAGGAGAATGCCTAATAAACAAAACCACAAAGAAACTTTTTATTAAAACCCACTAATCTGGATTTAAACAGGAATGCAACAAAATACCGAGATAGCCATATACACAAAGATGCAGCAGAAATAATGCTTCATTTCATTAATGGAAAATACTGAAATATGTTTACAACCAAAAATGGAAATAAACTAGCTAGGGCAATGGTAGCTTATCTCTGAGAAGAGATGTGACGGCTACATGCCTCTGAACTGTAAAGACTGCATTGTGGCGGAAAATATATCCTTTTACAAAATTTGACTTGTTACTTATAGTATTTTTCAATTACAATACCACGAGTCAATTCCATGGGTGAATGAATACCATGGGTTGATGCCATTTTCCATTTGGATCATAACTCAAGACAAACCCCCACCTACGACTCAAGCGAGTCTGGCATAAGGATGTTTAGTATTGGCTAGACCATTGGGGGGTAAAGGAGGAGATCATCTTGAAGAATAAGGATAATATTAAAAATATTTTTACTTCCAAATTTAAGGATAAGTTGTGGGACCATATGGAGTTACATGAAAAAGGGAAGCTAAGTTATTATAAGGAGTGATCAACCTCAATATCAAGAACTGAATTATCTTTCTATCTTGACCAGTGCTAAGAAGAAAATGAACATTACCAAGATAAGAACTAATTCTCATGAGCTTAATAATGAAAGCGATTGTTGGTCTATTCCCAAAACACCTTGGGATGAAATAATTTGTCACCTTTGTGGCACTAAGAGGGTTGAAGATGAAAAGCACTTTCTCTTAGATTTCCTAGCTCTTACTCACATTCGTTCTAATTTTCAAAATATTTTCTAGACCACCAACCATATTGACTTTCTAAGTTAGAAAAACTATGGTGATCTAGGAACACTCCTCTCCCTTATTTTCGATTATAGAAATAATATGTTAAAGAATCTCAATTAATATATTGTACTTTATTAAGGGATATATATTGGTCTTGGTGGATGTTAATCATCATCATCACCATCATCATCATCAGCATCAATAGCCTTATTACACTCATAGTAGCAGAAATACATTAGTAAATGTGGTAGATATATGCCTATTGGCCTCATTTTCATATGTTGATTGGTGTATAAAAAGTGGAAAATGTAGCCGATTGAAATATATGAACCACATTTAATAATGTGGTTGTGCTAATAGACGACCGACATGAGTGGGGAAAATTCATAGACCATGCTCAACTATGGTTCATGTTGGGTGACTATGGTTAAAAATGGTAGTCAAGGGTTGACCATGGTTGAAAATGATTGACCATGGTTGTTGAGGTTTGTTGATGGTTGGTGAGTTTGATTGAGGTTGAAGAGAATTGATTAAAGTTGACCATGGTCAACCATTAATGTAATAATGTATTTATGTTACATTAATGTTGGTGATTATTACATTCTTACCTTCAAATTATATTAATTTTGATCATGGTTGGCCATCGTCAACCATGGTTAACCTTGGTTGATTGAGTTGGAATGGCTAACTCAGACTCATTTTGGTTTACGACGGTTGACCTTAATTGGCCATAGTCAATCATGGTTGACAATGATTACCATGGTTCTGACCATGATTACCATGGTTGACCAAAGAAGTAGATGATAGATTATGGTGGACTAAACATGACCATGTTGACCACATCTAACATGATGACCATGTGTTAACCATAGTGACCATGGTTGAGCTTATATGGTCATGGTTAACCTTGTGTAAAGCCCTCCTCCCAAATCTACCCAAGTAACCAGCCAAGCGAGGTAAACATGTGACGAGAAGTTACTATGATATGATTCAACTCCCTATGTGTTAGTTAAGGAAGTGGAATCGACATAAACACACCATACAGACCTTCCACATCAACAACAAATTTCCCAGGAGCCATGCCAACCACTCAGGTAACCAGCTCCTAGGTCCCACTTAGATTTTAGACCATTAATCCCCTAGACAATCCCGTTATATGGACAAGCATGCGTCTAGGAGGCTCCAAAATCTCCCACAACATGGATATCGATGTGTATGGAGACTTTTCTCCTCATACCAGTGCCTGTGACTTTGGAATTTGTCCCACCTTTTCAAGCCTAGATCCCAGGTCATTGCCCATAACTCAATGATAGGCTCATAAATGAATTTACACAACAGAACAATAATACATTTGCAAAAAACTTGACAAGGACTAGACTGGATCCCTACTAGCCATGATAAGAATTTTGTCAAACATATCACAAATATGAAATCTATAGAGCTTAACAATAGAGTTGAGCATAGGGGTCTCATACTTATATGATATTTTCTATGAGGCATTGTTTCCTTATCACATTAGTTGCATTATCGTCTATTAGGCAATAGATATATTTTTCATTCATTTACAAGTAAAAACCTGATGAGAGCCATATATAGCCATTTTCATAAAACTCATTCATAATTAGCACATAAACATCAAAGATGTTAAGCATAGAACAACCATATAAGACACATAAAATTAAACATATTTACCCATCAATAGCATATGAAGAGAGATCTTATTGATGATTTCATAAGCCTTCCAGGTATGGGACTTCCACGTTCCACCCAACCATAGACATGGCTAACAAAAATATATTTTCAGCCAGTCACCCCTATGCCATACTCCAAGCGTGAAAATGGGATCTCTTAGAAAAATACATCAAAACCAAACCAAGGCTTCCAGAGGCCAAACCACCTAAATCCATCAAACAATGATTCCACCTCATGGTCGTACATCACAAACCATCACTATATTGGTCTCTACCCAAGCCTTCCAAGGCTCTAGAGTGTTTTTTCCATCCCTACTTTCAGGACTAGTAACTCTACCCATGAATGTTGCAGGGCTCCACACCGTTTGTCCAACCAAGGCTCCATGACTAGTAACTCAACCTACAACTCCTACAGGGCTCCAGATCATTTTTCCAGCCAAGGCTCTAGGACTAATAACTCAACCCACCAAGGGCTCCAAAGTGCTTTTCCAACCAAGGCTTCAGGACTAATAACTCAACCCAAGTTGTTACACGGCTTAGAGCATTTCTCCAACCAATTTTCCAAGACTAGTAACTCAACCCAAGCCGTCATAGGGCTTCCAAAGCATTTTTCCAACCAAGGCTCTAGGAACTAATAACTCAACCCAAGCTAAAGGAAACATGAGAACCAACCAAAAAAAATGAAATGAACCCACAACATGATGGCTATCTTGGAGATGGAAAGGCTGGGAAAATCCACTGTCAATCTAGGCAATCCTCCATTCCAATGAAAGATCATGACCAATAAACCATATGAATATGCCCTGCATGCCCAAATAGTGAGGAAAACATACATGCAATTCGATACCTGCAAAAAAACCTCGTTGTAGTTCCTAATCTTCATGTCCTCTTTCAATTTCCTTCTCTTCCTTTTCCTTCTTTCTCCAAGTATCCAAGCATGCCACACTCTCCAAGAGTGCTCCAAGAAAACTCTAAGTGTCCAAGAGTATGAAAGAGAGAGAGAGAGAGAATAGAAGAGAGCTTTACCAACACCTATCTAGAAAATCTTGCCAACTGATCCTCATAAGCCATTTTATCAATAAGGCCTCTATTTTCTTCAATTTCCATTACTTTCCTCCAATTTTCTCCTCACATGCAACCTGTGATTGTTAAGTCCCTATACTACTAGTGTAACCCATTATTGTTATTATTGAAACCCCCTTATTATATTTTTGTGCCCAGTTAGTCCCCATATTGTTATTATTGTACCCCATAGAAGCCCACTATTTTTATTGTTGTGTCTTTACATTATTATTGTTATGTCTACTTTGATTATATTATGACCCCTTAGGCTCCTATATAGAAAGGAAGTCTTGTCATTTGTATCATCCAAGAATTGTTCATTTGTGTAATGTAAAGGAGGTTTCCCCCTCGAAGAGGCTAATTTTTAAGTCGTTGATCTATCTTTTTGTGAGTTGGTTTCATAACATTTGGTATCAGAGCTTTGGATTCTAGGGTTTCACTGCTCCAAACAGGTCATCGTGGAATTTTTGCTATAACATTTTCTCTACAAATTTTCAGAAGCTAAACAAAAAGCCTGTTTGAGTTGAAATCACTTTGAACCACAGGTCTAAATTTTAGATCTCGTTTCACTATATTTTCGAATATATGATCTGAGGAAGTCAAGAGTTTTGCAAGCTCCACAATTCCATCTCAAACAAGTCATCGTGGAATTTTCGCTATAAGTTTTTTTCTGCAAAGTTTCAGACTCTTAAGTTAAAACCCATTTGAGACTAAATATGGCTGAATCTTGAGCCTGAATTTCAGATCTTGTTTCATTATAGGTTCGGAGATACGATCCAAGACATTTAGGGTTTTTGCATACTCCCAAATTACATGCCAAATAGGTGAGCTTGGGAAAATCGTCATGACTTTCTCTCTCAGCATCAGATTGAACTTCGTAAGAAGTTATAGAAAGATAATGGAACTTAATTTTCTGTGTATTGTTTTTAGGTCTGAAGGTTGAAACAGTGAGGCATGCCAGGTCACATAAGTGCGCTCTACTGAACCAGTTTATAATCAGGTCATCATAGGATATTTGGCATAACTCTTTATTGAAGAATCAAATATTGATCAGACTGGTGGGCTTAGAAAGAGGAATCAAAGGGCTACCATAGGCAGAAATTGCAGAACTTGAAGATCTGAAAGTATAGAGTTATAGTCATTTAAATATTGAGCTCCTAAAAGAAAGGAAATTAATGAATCAAGAAAATAGAAACACCTCGTAAGAAAAATTGGATAGATGATTTGAAGAATGTGATCGAAGCTAAGATAAATATTTTTATATGTGCCATGGAAGTTAATATTGATGGTATGAAAGCATGTTTGGAGAAAGACATGGAAGATTTGAAGAAATACATGGAAGGTTTGAAGGAAGGTGGGACAAAGTTGCTACAAGAAAGGCCTCCTAATGATGAAAAGGTAGTAGAGGAAACCACGATGAGAAAAAAATAAATGTTAATCATGATTTCATAGAATCTAACTTTGGATTGAAGACCCACCATATTCCAAATATTGATATGAGGAAGTTTAATGGCAAGGATCCCATAACATGGATAATACAGATGGAGAAATATTTTGATCTACATGATGTGCAACTATTACAAAAGGTACGTATTGCATCTTTATATTTAGAACCGAATCAATTTTTATGGTATAAAGTGCTTTGTTCTTGTAAACCACTTGTCACCCAGTCAATTTTCATGGAGGTAATGATAGCACATTATGAGGATACAAAGAGAAACACCTTTTTTAGCCAATTGATAAATCTCAGACAAAAGGGTTCAATGGTAGAGCACATTAAGGACTTCCAAAAATTGAATATAAGGGTAAATGATATTCTAGAGAAGCAGAGGATTGATATATCCATAGGGACTTTAAAAGATAACATTCAACATGAAGTTCATCTTTGGGAACCTGATTCATTGGAGAAGGCATTCAAGTTGGCAAGAAAAAATGAAAGAAAAATTATGGCAACAAGAAATGCTACCACTCACAATTATAAAGATGGAAGTGTCATTTTTCCTAGCCTTCCACAACCTACAAGGTTAACACCACAACAATTGGAAGAAAAAGGAGAAAATGACCTTCGTTACAGTTGTGATAGCAAATACACTAGAGGTCATAAGTGTGCTGAGAAGAAATTATTTTACATTGATTGTGTTGAGGAGGAAGAAAATGATCAAAGAACGTCAAAATAAGAGGATATACACTAGGAACCAACCCCAGAGAAAGGAGAAATGAATTCAACCATATCTTGTAATGCATTGGCAGGAATTACCACTCCTCAAACTCTTAAGATAAAAGGATATATCATGAAGAAAAAGGATAAAACACATATTTCATTAAATTTGGAATTAAATAGTGGATCTAGAATTTCAAAATAACTAAAAGACTCAATTTTAGTGATCTCCTTGTAATAAAAAAATTCCAATTTTAATTCACTTTCGTGTAGAATCAAATGAAACAATAAGTAGATCAACATCGCAATGAAAGAAGTTTTGGTATAGGCTACTGGGCATTTTTACGAATACAACCATACAAACAAATGTCCAGCTAAGAAGCATATTAAATTATCACCAAAGTACTATGGTCCTTACAAGGTGCTACAAAATATTGGTACTATGGCATACAAATTGGAGCTTACTACATCTTCCCGAGTGTCCCCAATTTTCCATGTTTCATACTTAAAGAAGGTTACAGGTGACAACCTTCCAATTCAAACAATATTGTTGGATTTGATGAGGAAGGAAAAATCATATTGGAAACTAAATCATTCATGGAAACAAGAACCCAATAGCTACTAAATCGATCAATTTTAGAGTATCTCATCAAGTGGAAGAACTTACCCGCTAAAGATTCCACATGAGAGGATGAAAATTTTATACAGAAGCATCCAGAACTACTCAAGCGTTGAGGACAACACTTTTTGAAGGAGAGGGGCATGCTAGGCCGTTACACTACTAGTGTAACCCATTATTGTTATTAGTGCAACCCCCTTATTATATTGTTGTGCCCATGTAGTCCCCATATTTTTATTATTGTGCCCCATAGAAGCCCACTATTGTTATTATTGCGCCCTTACATTATTATTGTTATGTCGGCTCTGATTATATTATGATCCCTTAGACTCCTATATATAGAAAGGAGGTCTTGTCATTTGTATCATCCATGAATTGTTCATTTTTGTAATGTAAAGGAGGTTTCCCCCTCGAAGAGGCTAATTTTTAAGTCGTTGATCTATCTTTTCTATCTTTTTGTGAGCTAGTTTCATAACAGTCACCTTTCACCTTCCTTTTCTCCTAATTTGCATTAATTTCATAAATAAATGTGCCAAAAATGCCATTTTTCCTTTCCAAAGCCTTTGTCATTTCCTTTTATAATTTCCTTTAGCCATAATAACCAAAATAAACACCCATAATGATGTTTTTCCTATCATTCAGCTCGGAAAACATGTCCCATGACCTTGGTGTTATATATTTCAAATGGATTTTTAACTAGGGGTGTTACACCTTGTTTTACACCTTGTTTGAAAAAGTTGACTATGGTTAACTATGGATGACCATGGGGGTGCATGGTTGACCATGGTTGTCAACGTTTAACTGTAAATGACTATGGTTTACCATGTCAACCACCCAACCATGTTTGACCATGGTTCAAATTATGTTAGCCATGTTAACCATCACCAAGCATTGTTTAACCAAGTTCCTCATGGTTGACCATGTTGTCTATGGTTGTTTATGGTTGATATAAAATCAACATGTTGACTGTGCAGTTTGACCAAGTAAATTATATATGGCCATGGTGACCATGTTGACTATAGTAGAGTTGGTTTTAACATAGTTGACTATGGTTGAACTTATTGACTATGTTTGACCTGGGTTGGGCTTATGTGACCATGGTTGACTGTGATCACATATGGTTCACTACGATGAACATGGTTATCAATGTTTAACTATAGATGATTGTAGCTAACCATGTTGACTATGGTTTATCATATTTTACCATGGTCGATCATGTAGGCCACTTAAACATGTTTGATAAGTGTTAATTTTGTTGTGTATGATGTATGTGGCTAAGAATGTTTAACCAAGTTCATTATGGTTGACCGCTTGTCTATGGTTAACTATGATTGACCACAAATGAAAATGCTGACCAAGTTTGGCCATGGTAAATCGTGGGTGGACATGGATGAAATACATAACTATCATTGACTGCAGATGACCAAGATAACTATAATCGACTCGCATGTTGCAATTATGTTGGCATTGATGTCAATCTGGTATAGGATAGTTTTGAGTTTCATTAGACAATTGGATGAGGCATGAAAAACATCTTGGCTTATTTAGGAACTTGTAACGATTAGAAATGGCCATCCAACATTTGCACATGGAAAACCAAAATCTGTAGACCATATTGCACATGGAAAACCTACATATGCATTCTGAAGCATGGAAAACCATACAAGGCCTCAAAACTACAACCTTCTCCCTTGGCTTTTTCCGATGGTAATATCATGTTTTCATTCCAGTTAATTCTACCATGGTAAACACCCAAGGTATTCTTAGTCATCTTGGTTGATTGATGGTTATATATTCAAATGTTACTCGAGGTGAAGGAATGTATTGCGATTAAATGCGTTGTGGTATGTTTTGTGCAAAGGTTTGATTTAATATTGTTCTGGAATAGATATGATGCATGGTCGATTATGGTGAACCAATCTAAGTGTTTCTATTTTATCTTATTTCTTATTTAGGCCTAGGTAGCATGATGGTGATCACATGTTTTGTATCAAGCTTACATTCTATTATAGATCAGGTAGATATTTTTATGGGACAAAGAGATGATACAAGGAATCAATGTGATAAATAATTCTTGATCAAAATTCATGATCTAGTTCTAGAATGATTTGCTTTGTTGACCACGAGAAAGGATTTGTGTAGAATTTCATAAATTGATTTGTGTCAATTTGTAATATGATTCGATCTAGTGTATGTGAAATGCTCAACAAAAGGGGCATGAAAAAGAGAAAAGTGTCACAATTCACATTTTCTAATTTAGTTTAAAGGCTGTTGATCATCAAGAATAATGTGTAGACTCAAAGACAATGCAATGCATAAAGTATTGAATTTGTCATGGTGCAATCTTCTATGTGTCAATATGCAATCGAGAAATCAATTTAGTTTTCTAGTGCATAGGGGCCAATCTGGAGTAAATGGTTGTGGGTCAATTTGGTTCAATGAACCGCATGCATGTGTTTTCTCATCTTAATATGGCCCTGATAATGTTAACATCGCTACTAGGTATTGGTTAATGGATGAAATTGCCATCACATGGTCTGATTTACTAGATTATTTTGTTAATGACCTCTTTATTTGTTGTGTTATGTCTATGTTATGTAGAGTCAATCTATTGTCATTGTAGTCGACAAAATTTCTATGGTCTTGTGTAGTGAACGTATGTGTGAAGCTAAAGGTGTAAAAAATTGATGCAGGTTGTTGGATGCTGGTCACATAGTAAATTTCTTGTTCCAATGAAAGACAATTCGCTTAATCATTGATCTAGGAAAGATCATTTCTCTTAAAGGCAATGTTACCCAACCCATGTTGACATACTTGCACAAGATTGTTGTATTTGTTTATAGCCCATATTGATATAGTAGCTTGATAACTATAAAGAGTATTTTAGATGTTAATTGTGAGGCTGAAGGAATTGTATGCAAAACCAATAACCCAACCTTAAGTAGATGGTGAAATAATGTTCTTGCTAGGGTTTCTTCATAATATTGTGTCAAAATTTGTTTCATTAGTTTGAAAATTATTCTATGTTATGTTTCTTATTCAAGTATATATTGAAAGCATGATAACCTTTGTTGTAATAATGAAGTCTATTGTAGCAAGAATCAATTATCTTACATTATTTTGACTATCAAGATTCCTTGTTGATCATAGTGTCCAATATCTAATTTTCTTCTATTGTTACAAGAATGTAGAGATCAGTGCTTGTTGATATAATAAAGATGTTTTCAATAACAACCAAACATCTCCAATGGTTATCTATAAGGTTTGTAGGGTCAAACCAAGATTGAATATTCAAAAGGCCTCATTATATTACTAATATTGAGTTGATATTGCAATTGATGGTCCTCCCAAATATGTACAACTTAAGACCTTTTTATTTATTCCTATGCACATTTAACCATTCCTTCTACACTTAATAATGTATTTTTAAGCTTTAATATGTTCTTAGGAGGGTTAAGAAATGATTTCCATATTGTGGGTGCCTAATGCATTCATTGTGCAAGATATTGAGGATATTTGATTCACATAGGAGACTAGTAAAATAAAAATATGGGGCTTGTCCCATGCTGAAGGATAATCAAAACTCATATGGTTCAAGGACATTATCACCTCCCTATCGCTGTGAAGTCATTAGGGAACAAGGTCCCAATTTCTAGGTTTTTTGGAGGGAAGCAGTCCTCTCTTCAAGGAGGTTTCCCCTCAACCATTTTTTATATAAATAAGGGGCTTTAATAGCCCATTATGGGATTCCAGAAATTTTGGAGAAGATAGTCAACAATTGAGAAAGGCTTTTTTCCTATTATTCTATCATATTTCATATATGAGCACATTTTTTTATTAATGAAAAACACTCTTTGGTTTCCAGTCGCATTTTCCTTTAAGGGATCCGAGTCTCCTTGGCTTAGGGCCCAACCCAAGTGTTCAACCCCCCTCTTGTATCTTTACTTCCATGCATTTAGTTTAGTCATGCATTTTTGCAAATCTTATCTATGAAAAATATTGTCTTTGAAACGTTAATGAATAATCTTCTCTCTAAGTTTGTTTATATATCTTTATCTGATGAATTGATAAATAGTTTCCTTCATGCAGTGATACTCTTCATTTAAAGTTCAACTCATCCTTTATGTTGTTTTATTTTCTGTAGTTGTTATTAGTCATTCATGCACTTTTCTTTTACCATTCAATCATGTAATTTTCTTTCATTTAGATAATAGTTCTTAATAGGTATAGTTATTGTTTTTGGTCCACTTGTATCACTTAGAGCATCATATTTTCACTCATTGTTACTCATTTATGCAATTTGTCAACAAGGTGATTTCTATCTAGACAAGCTATAGGAAACCCTGGATATGCTTGTTTGTTGTGTGAATTGACCCATCAAGGGCACCTGAGCTTGCGAAAGAACCATTTACCCTTCTAAAATCCTCCTTCACCCCTCAGAATGCATATAGAACGCATGAAACTACTCTTGGTTGTTTCCTGTAGCAAAACAAGGGCATCTAATAGTGGTACACATATTGCACCATAACACCTCTAGATTTGCACCTAAGGCATATTCATCCTTCCTAAAGACATTAAAATGTAAAGTAGACTCTGGATATGGATATTAGAAGTTTATATACCCCTTAGAAACCTTAACCTAGTAGTTGTACAAAAAACTATTTTCTTTTCAGTAATTAGGGTTTAGTATTTGAATGTCTCCTTTCAGTTGTAAATGATTTATCATAAATCATAGAATATAATTTATATTTCTCTAGCTTTCTTGAAATTATTTTCTTTCCTTTCCTAAAGCTAGCATAGTTTTATTTCTTATCTTTTGCTTTCCTTGAAAATAGAGTAGGTTTATTTCATGTCATTTACTTTTCTGCAAAAGAGTAGGGTTATCGTATTTAATTTAACTTTATGCAAGTAGAGCAAGGTTTCCTTCTATCATTTACTTTTTTGCAAATAAAATAGGGTTAATTTTTTTTTTACATTCCTGCAAACTAGATTAGGTCTATTTGTTGTTCCCTATTTTTCTATGCATTTCTTGTAGCCTAGATAGCAAAGGTGGTCCTTGTACATTTTAGCTTCCCTTCAGTTGCATTAAATCAATCAAAGGAGAATACATTTCCTACTACACACATACTATTGACCCCTCTTAAGTATGTACAAACCATGAGTTGATAACTAAAGGTTATACCTTTGGGAGTTTTAGAAATATTGATGTAATGCCCAATGCCATTTATTTTTGGCTTTGTTTCCAGGGAGGTGTCAAAATAGGTATTGTTTTCTTCTCTAAGTTGATTCACTTCACTCATTTTTTAGAAACATAAAATAATATATATATATATATATATATATATATATATATATATATGTATGTATATATGTATGTATATTGTCTCGTAAAGTTAGGGAAAATACAGGAAAAATTCTACCTAAAACCCCTACTCCTACAAACATCAAACCTTCACTTGTTGATTGTGGGCCTCCCACTCTATCTATAGGAGATATAGCAGCATTCTTAAGTGAGAAAACTAAAATTTGTGAGGATATTATAGGAGGATAAGAACCTCCATCACCCACTAATACCATGGATGGGAATAGGTAGCCTAAATTCTTTCCTATCAGGGAGGAAAGTGGGGAAGTAAAAATGAAAAATATCACGCTTTAGCCCCACTAGTCTTTCACATTTCCATGGAATAGCTTATGAGGGCCCTGATAGCTTCATGTTTGAATTTGTTGTAGTCTACATGACATATGATTATATATCAGATGAGTAGAATCTTAATTGTTTCTTCTATCTTCAAGGATGCAGTCTTGTGTTGCTTCATGAGCTTGGAAGGAGGAAGCATCACTACACAGGGAGAAATGTAGCAAGCCTTTAACACCAAATACAAGGATTATTGCAGAGAAAGACATACAAGGGATGAGATCTTCAGGGTGACCCAATGACCTGATGAATCACTAGAAGACTATGAGGAAATATTTTAGTTGGGTTATGGGAGAACACATAACTGCACTCTTGATCCAGATTCATTGAAATTAGTATTTCTCCTAGGGGTTAGAGAAGAACAAGCAGAGACCCTCAATATGTTGTCCAATGAAAATATTTATCAACTCAACTATGAAGACATCAAAATAATGTTCAAAAACCATGCTATAGCCATTACAAAAAGGGGTAGATCCAACTAGGGTTTGATAAGTCCTTTGGGTCAAAGCATGGAGTTGGGTTACACTTTTTGGAAAAACGAGGGTGCGATTTGTTGAAAAGTAGATGTTTCATCGAGAAATTTTAAGTGCTTGATCAAGAAATTTTTAAGCACATGATCAAGTTGTTGAGGCACTTAAAATAGTTCAATCGAGTGTTTAAAAAAAATCTCGATCAAGTCATTTTCTAACTCAAGTTAATGGTTTGATCAAGAGTTAATGGCTCGATTGAGCCCTTGAGATTTATGGTTCACCATTAATACCATTACTAAAAGTTGGTAAGTGTGGTGGCAATTTAACTTTTGAATGGCTTGATCGAGCCTATGGTTCGATCAAGCCTTTGAGCTTGATCGAGTCACTGGTTAACCATGTATGTTGCTTGATCGAGGGTTACTTTAACACTCAATCGAGAAATTTTAATTTTGAATTTAAGTGCTTGATCGAGCATTTAAAGCACTATATCAAGATCTTGAAGTCCTAAAAATTACGGTTTCAGCACCTCTTATGCGGATTTCTTTGCAACCCCATTTTGTACCCTATCAGACTTAGGGAAAACTTTGTACTTAAGTGCTGGAGTTGATCACATTGGATTCATGAAATAATCCCCTATCCTATGGCATATGAATTTGACACTTTCGAATTCATATGATATTTCTCATCTAATTTATTTTAAACATAACACTTGAATTTTGTTTTGGACAATTTCAAAGGGGTTGAATAAAAAATCAATAACATAATATATACACAACGAAAAAAATTCAAAAAATACCACTATATTCATTTACGTGTCCTCTTCAAAAGGGTACTCTTTTTTTTCAATTTATTTAAAGAGTTGAAAAAAACCTTATGTGAACACGTGTCTCCAAAATGCAATTGAAATATTACTTCACCAACTTTGAAAAATAATAAAAAAATATAATTTTGCTTTAAAAAATAATTTTTAATATGAAAAACTTAGTTCTCTTTGTTTATATCATTATCATATATATACATATACATATACATATACATATATTCTTTAATAATTACACATTTTAGACTAAGTTATGTTACGTGAAAACATGCATACCTCTTAAGTTTTGCAATTTTCAAGGACATATATTACATTTAATGGAAAATGGAGAGATTATATGACTCTAATTTTTTTTGCATAAAATATCATTATGAAAAAAACATAATTCTCAACATATATTCCTTTTACTCTGAATCAAAATTCATAATTCTTATATGAATTTTGATGGGTGTAATTTGATAAAAGAGGAAAAACTTGAAATTTGCCCAAAAATTGTAACCCATCTTCATGCTTTCACCCCTTCATCCTCTACTTCAACCATTAATATTGAAAGAGGAGGTATGATGGAAGATTTTTAAAGTGATATCTTACACACCTTTTCCCTACATATTTAAACACTAGAGATTAAGAAAAATGAAGAGGATGCAGAAAGGAAATTAGCCATATTTTTCCTAGATGCATTAAGAGGCATCCTAGAAATTAGCACCCCTTAAATATTATATAAATTTTTTCTATGTGTGAAGACAACCATTCAACTAACAAATGTCCATCTCTACCAAGTCTGAAAGTGGTGTACCAAGGAGAAGAAGGAGGCATGGAGCAGCTCTACTTTGTCAACCAGAAAATACCACAAAGCCTCAGACCATACAAAAAAGGTATGAACTATCCCTCCTCTTTCAACACAAATTATAATGCATCATATAAACCTTTTTATCAACCTAACACCTTTCCTTGGTCTATTCCTACACCATGGTCCTATCTTTCCTATCCTGAGATTTCTCCTTTTCAGCCATACCAACACCAACCTCCTCAATGGGATAACCCATCATCAGGGTGGAGGCCTTAGGTAGCCTAACCACCTACCCTAATTCATCCTCCTTCTCAAACACAACTACCCCAAAAAATCCTCTAAAATAGGCAAAAATGCATGCTCAACCAAATCCAAACCCAATAATAAGTAGACCCAACTAGTCAACAATGGAGAGACATCTTAACCTATCTATGTTGTAGAAATCCAAGAAATTAACCCCAGGTTTAAGAATGTACTTCCTAATGCTCACGTACTTTATCCAATAGAAAATTTTGAATAAGAGAAGGAAGACCTCACTCTTGAAGCTAATAAACCTCCCTATCCTGAAAGGTTGATCCATTGTAAACACACATCCCAAAAGAAGCTAAACTTTTGGGAGAACTGAAAAATTTGTGTGTCAAGATTCCCCTCTTGAAAGCCATCAAAGATGTTTCTACATACAACAAATTAATCAAATAGGAATATCTTAGGAGTCCATGAAGGAGAAGAAAATATTCCCCTCCTATCAATGTCATAGGGAAACTAATTGATCTCATGCTTGGAAAGGTCATTATCCCAAAGTATTTCGAACCTGTCATCCTAGTAGCAGATGTTCACATTAACAAGTCCCCCCCCACCCTCATTGAATAAGGGTTTACAATCAATTTCATGACCAATGATACTATTCTCAAGATTAATCTCCAAGGATCCCTAAGAAAACCACCATGGTGCTGCAACTTGCTGAAAATCCCAAAATAGCACCAGAGGGCATCATTGAGGATGTCATGGTTTCCATTGATTGGGATTACCCTGTTGATTTCCTTGTTCTTTAGCCCAAAACCAAGTTTAATGGGTTATCCTCTTATCCTAGGAAGACCTTGGTTTTCCTTTTTTGATGCCTACATCAGTTGTAGGAATAGAAATATGAAAATAAAAAATGGGTAGTTAAGAAAAAAAAATTGTATTATATCCTCCTACTCAACCCCTAATTAAGCATGATTTCCTATGTGTGTAGAAGAGGAATAAGAATAATAAAGCTATCATTCATCACCCTACCCCATATTTACATTGGGAACCACTATTGGTAGCATGAAATTGGATGAGGACAATTTAATTAACAAATTTATGTAAAATAAAAATCCTACTGCCATGAATATTGAAGTTCTATTAGGAAAATCGTTAAGACAACTTGCCTAATCTGAGGAAAAATCATGGTAATATTTAATCATTGTTGATTCTAACCAAAGTAATGTAAAAATAATAGAAATCAACCACTCTAAAATGCTAAAAACCAACCCCTTTCTTTCAATTATTCAGGAAGAAAAACTACTCATTGTCTTTAGGCAAAATATTGATGCCTTTGAATAGGATTACAAGGATATGAAGGGACTTCACCCCTCTATATGTACTCATCATATATAAATTATGGAATACCATAAAAATGTTCTCCAACCTCAGAGAAGAATGAACCTTATAGAAAAAGACATTGTAACAAAAGAATTGATCTGAATTGGATCCATAAAGAAAGATGAACAGAGCCATGGCTATACCAAGTTGGGACAGACTTCAAAGAATTTACAACAACGATCAAAAACACCTCTAAACTAGTGGAAATGGTAGCCAGCGTGGAACGACGAGGACCTCAGTCGAAGCGCATTGACCGAGGCCCATGGAGACTGCACAGGAGGTGAATTTATCCCCTAGGAGGCCTAGATCAGGAAACAAAGGCAATTTTTGATGTGCGATTAGCGCCTAATTGCGCATCGCTGGGCGAAAAACCTCAAAATGGAGAAGCCATGAGCGCTCGGTCACATGGGAGCCAGGAAAATTGTGGAAAAAAGCCTAAAGGACAAGGCAGAACCCACGCTCTAAAAACCGATGGTATTGATCGGGGGCACCCTTGAATAGTAAGCGGAATTGGAGCCTGTGAGCCTGATGACGACACCGAACAGGAAACTCCAAGCAAAGCTGTAGCAGGCGATCTAAGGGGAAGTGGAAGAGGAATCGAACAACCATGGGTATGAATGGCCTTAAATCCATGCACAGGAAAAGTAGAAACATACGCAAACCTCAAGAGGAGGACAGAACACAGAAAGGAAGAAGAGAGAAAAGAAAGACAGTGAAGCAACAACAAAATGGAAGACAGAGGGCTGAGCTGACCGAAGGCAGCATCAAGCACCAGAGAGCTTGAGGGATTCAATCCATCCCAGAGAGGATCTATCCAGACTGAGCACCACATTGGGCTCTCTCCCATAGACCAGAAGGTCATAGAGCTGGTAAGGAAAAGATTCCATGTACTCTAGTGGCTTGGGGCATCCAAGAACCACCCTGCCAAGCAAATTATGTTTTAGGAGACTCACATTGAGCTCTTGCATTGTAATTCTCTGCTTCAAGACATAATAAAAGAAGGCCACCACTGAGAGCTGGACCGGAGATGTAGCCTTGGAGGATAGGGTGAACTCCTTATTAAATTCTTGTGTTCTTGTATTTTCTTATTGTGTTTCTTTGTTGTCTTCCATTTTCAAGTGTCTATGTATTTGCAATCTAATCGATCTATTGCTTAAATAACTTAGACACACACCATCACATGAGTCTGTAATACATTTATTTAATAAATATTTAACTGAGATCACTCATAGGGTGATTATCAGATCAAGTGGTATTAGAGCAAAAGGCTATAAGGTTAGACAAGCTTATGTTGGTTTAGCTATTGAATGCTCACTAGATCAAAGCTCAAATTAGGAAAAGAAGAGTTGGTCGAAACTAATCCTGAAATTGGGAGAGTCTATCCTCGAAAGACAATGTCAGAGGATGGTTCTATGGGGACAGACCCTCAATTCATAGAGAGTTTCCTAGCTATAAAGTCTATGGTAGAAGAAATGTATAGGGACTTTAGAAAGCATAAGGATGAAGATTCATCATGTTCTAAACAAGACAAAGAAGAAGATGAGTCTCATTCCCATGACCACTCAAAAGGAAAAGGGAAAGAGGAAAGCTTTCTCACACCTCCTAATAGCCCTATGCATAATAAGAAAGCATCTTTGAATAAGCTAGATGTTAAATTTGACTTGCCTATATATGATGGAGAGCTAAATGCTGAAAAATTGGACAATTGGATTAGACAAATTGATGTGTATTGCAAAGTGCAAAACATGGACTCAAACAGAGCAAAATTTAGCTGGCAAGCCTATGCCTAGGAGGCACTGCCTTGTTTTGGTGGGAAGGTAGAAACCAAGCTGACATGAAAAGACATGGGA
Organism: Pinus taeda; assembly: GCA_000404065.3. Lineage (NCBI taxonomy): Eukaryota > Viridiplantae > Streptophyta > Pinopsida > Pinales > Pinaceae > Pinus > Pinus taeda. Next base: position 202,085 of record APFE030757153.1, on the reverse strand, counting down.
AGACTATCTCTGTCTAAAGTGACTTTTTTTCGGCAATCAAGTAGCAGTTCTATCCATTGGCCTATATGCAACAAGCCATGATGAGTTGGCAAACTCTTCGGCAGTTGAAAGGGCAAAGTGTACAAGGTTATACTCAAGAATTTAGAAAGAGAGCATTGATTCTAGGGGTCTCATTAGACTCACGAGAGACTCTTTTGAAGTACATTGGTCATCTATACAGCTACATGAGGCATACCATCCTCATGTTTAATCCCACTAGTATAGATGAGGTATATGTACAAGCTACTCATCTAGAAGCTAGAGGAAAGAATGGAAATCCAGAAGTTGGGGGACCATCCCAATCCACTGCAAGCAAGAGCAAGGAGAAAAGAAAGTAGAAGTGGAAAGAAAGGAAGGCTAACACTACACGGAAAAGCAAAGCTTCATGCACTCACTGTAAAAAGGATGGGCATTATGATGAGCACTATTGGATTCTGCATCTAGAGCTAAGACCTAAGAAGTTCGAGGGAAAGAAGAAGAAGACTGCTGCAGCTATTCATAAATATTTTGGGTTAGACTCGGGCGATGAAATAATCATTGCAGCCACAGGTATAAAAGGTAAGAATTCTGAAGCATCTATTAGTAATTCTACTCAAACTATTATTGATGAAGAACATGAGAGAAAAAGACATGAGCTTTTCCATATTCGAGTTATTTCCAAACATCAAAAGATTCATACTTTGTTTGATAGTGGCTCAAAAGTAAATTTGATTTCTAAAGCAATTGTAAAAAAATTGGGATTAGCAACTACACCTCATAAGAAACAATACCCATTAGGATGGTTGAATGATAAAGCACGGCTACAAGTGACTAGACAATGCAAACTCAAGTTTTCTTTTGGGTCAGCATTTATAGATGAGGTTGAGTTAGACATAATTCCTTTGGATATATGTGGAATTATTTTAGGAAGTCCTTACTTGTATGATAGAAAAGCTATTTTCTATAGAGCTGAGAACAAGTATCTACTTGTTAAAGATGGAATCAAATACTTTGTAAGAGCTCATAAGCTCAAGAATAATTATACTCTCATAAATTCAAGGCAGATGAAAAGAATGATAAATTCATGCAAACAATTCTTACTAATGGTTGTAAAGGAAAAGAAACCTAATAAAACCAATGTATTTGAAGGTTGTAATGCTAAGCAGCAAGCTGATATAGAAAAGATTGTTTCAGAGTATGATGTCCTGTTTCAGGAACCTAAAGTTAAGCCACCCAAGAAGGAAATAGTACATGATATTATTTTGCAGCAAGATGTTCCATTGCCTAATATTAGAATGTATAGGTTGTCTACTTTAGATAATGTTGAAATCAAGAAGCAGGTGTATGAGTTGCTCGAGAAGGGGTTCATCAGGCCTATCACATCACCATGTGGGTCACCAATCGTTTTGGTGAGAAAGAAAGATGGCTCGTGGAGGATGTGCATTGACTACCGAGCACTGAATAAGATAACAATCAAAACTCGTTATCCCCTTCCTCCCATAGATGATATTTTAGATCAATTAAAGGAAGTTGATTATTTCACCAAACTAGACTTGCATAGTGGGTACCATCAGGTCAGAGTTGCAGAGCAAGATGCATGGAAGACTGCTTTCAAAACAAAGCAGGGATTGTATGAGTGGCTGGGTATGCCTTTTGG
>APFE030757153.1:127467-199876 GCA_000404065.3 Pinus taeda | reverse complement strand
CATAGATGATCTTTTAGATCAATTGAAGGAAGTTGTTTATTTCACCAAGCTGGATTTGCATAGTGGATACCATCAAGTCAGAGTTGCAGAGCAAGATGCATGGAAGACTACTTTCAAAAAATCAGGGATTATATGAGTGGCTGGTTATGCCTTTTGGCTTGACCAATGCTCCTGCTACTTTCATGAGATTAATGAATGATGTACTCAGCCCTTTTCTTGATGATTTTGTTATTTTGTATCTGGATGACATTCTGATTTTTAGTAAAATGTGGGAAGAACACTTAAAGCATGTTAAGCAGACATTAGATGTTTTGAAAAGAGAAAAAATTTATGTTAAACTCTAAAAATGTGAATTTGGCAAGACATCTCTAAATTATTTGGGTCATATAGTAGGGGGTGGTGAATTGAAAGTAGATCCCTCTAAAGTGGTAGTCATTGTAAACTGGCCTAAACCCAAGTCTGCTATAGAAGTAAGAAGCTTCTTAGGAGCAGCACAATATTGGAGGAAGTTCGTTTGTAATTTTTCCTCAATTGCAGTTCCCTTACATGCTTTGAAAAGATTGAACAAGGTGTTTTAGTGGGGAGGAAAACATCAGAAAGCCTTCAACACCTTGAAAGAAAATATTAGTATAGCACCTGTACTAGCACTGCCTAATCTACAAAGACCATTTGAGATCCAAATAGATGCCAGTGACTATGCCATGGGAGCAGTGTTGACACAGCATGGTAAACCCATATGTTATCATTCTAAGACTTTTAACCCAACAGTAGTTAACTATCCTACATATGATAAAGAATAGTGTGCATTAGTTCAAAGTGTGAAAAAGTGGAAACATTACTTGATGGGAAAAGAGACAGTACTACATATTGATCATCAACCACTTCAATATCTACACTCCCAGACTAAGTTGCAGCAATCGAGACATTACATATGGATGGGTTTTCTACAAAATTTTCATTTAGTCATCAGATATAAAAAGGGCATACATAACAAAGTTGTGGACATGTTATCTAGACCCATTGTAAATGCATATACTATACTTAAGCATAATTCTGTACTACATGAAAGCTACATTGAACAATATGCTCAAGATATAGACTTTAAAGATGTATATGCAACTTTGAGTCAAGGCAAGAGAGTAGAAGAATTGGATTATCATGTAAAGGACTGACTCTTATATCATTGTGGGAAGCTCTGCATTCCACAAACAGAGAGAGTAAAGATAATTAGAGTGGCACACACTTCTCTGATATCAGGTCACTTTGGGGTAAGTAAAAGAGTTGCACAGCTGCAAAGATTTTTTTATTAGCCGAAAATGAATGAGACAATTTCTAGATATGTAAGAGGGTGTACTATGTGTGCTAAAAGCAAGCCCAACAATAGAAAACTAGGCTTCTACACTCCCCTACTAGTTCTTCTCATCCTTAGGAGAGTGTTTCCATGGATTTTGTTGGAGGACTGCCTAAATCTAAGAAAGGTCATGATTATCTGTATGTGGTTGTGGATAGGTTCAACAAAATGTGTATTTTGATAGCTTGTAATAAACAGATTACAGCTGAACAAACTGCAAAACTATTCTTTGAACATGTGTGGGTTCATTTTGGATTATCCACTTCTATTGTATCTGATCGAGACACCCGATTTGTGGGGAAGTTTTGGTCAAGTCTATGGGAGCTTATGGACACCCAACTGAAGAAAAGCATAGCTTTTCATCCACAAACTGATGGCCAGACAAAAGTAGTTAACAGGACAGCGATCTAGTTACTCAGGGAATATTGCAACAAACATCCTAAGCTTTGGGATGAACATTTGTGTTATGTGTAGCATGCTTACAATAGAGCAAAACACTCTTCTACACAAAGATCTCCTTTTGAGACCTGTTTTGGTTTCATACCAAGGACTCCTTTGGATTTTGTCTTTGGTAAAGATACCACAGTTGATGGACATAGTGATGTGGACAAGGCAACTAGGTTCATTGAATAGATCTAGGAGTTCCACCAAGCAATACAGGAACCGTTGGAAAAGAGCCAAGCCAAATATAAGGCAAGGCATGACAAGCATCAGATGGAGCATAGTTTTCAAGTTGGTGACTAGGAGTGGCTGTATATCAGCAAGGACAGGATGCAAGATGAAGGTAAAAAGCTAAAGCCTATCAGGTACGAACCTTTTAGGATACTTGAGAAGATTGGTGAAAATGATTTTTGCCTTGATCTACCAGCTTACATGCACATCTACTCAGTCGTAAATGCAGATTTCTTGAGATTGTTTGAACCTTCAATGATTGAGGATCCTGAAGAGCAAAGTCAATTGCCTTCTATTGATGACCTGCCACCTGAATATCTTAATAAATTGCAGGTAGACACAGTCTTGGACAGGAAGGTGAGGACGACGCATAGAGGGGATGTTGAGTACCTCAAAATTGGACTCAAAGGTTCAAAGCCGAGCAGTGCAAAGTGGATTGAGATTTGGAAAGTGAGACAACAGTACCCTCACTTAGTCGATGCTTAAAATAAAACCAACTTTTTGTGGTCCAAAAGATTTTCAGTGGGAAGGTCGTGATCTGAATTGGATCCATAAAGAAATATGAACAAAGCCATGGTTGTACCAGGTTGGGACAGACTTCAAAGAATTTACAACGATGATCAAAAACACCTCTAAACTAGTGGCAATGGCAGCCAGCGTGGAACGATGAGGACCTCGGTCAAAGCGCACTGACCACGACCCATGGAGACTACATGGGAGGCGAATTTAGCCCCTGGGAGGCCCGAATCAGGGAACAGAGGCAGTTTTTGATGCGCGACTAGTGCATCACTGGGCGAAAAACCTCAAAATGGAGAAGCCTCAAACGCTCAGTCGCATGGGAACTGGGAAAACTGGGACAAAAGGCTAAAGGACAAGGCGGGACCCACGCTCCAAAAAGTGGTGGTATTGATCGAGGGCACCCTCGAATGGTAAGCAGAATTGGCGAAAATGGAGTGATCCCACTCAGCGGTTGATGCATGGCAAGTGGAGGAGAGAGAAAACCACCACTAATCACACGTTAACGGTTAAGAAAGTCAACTACGCGGTACAAGAGAACAGCATCAGATCTGGGGGGCTTCAAATCTAACGGTTGAGGTCGCGCCCAATGGAGCAGATGGAATTGACGAGGGATTAAGCTGCAGTTTGTAAAGATTTGACTACTAAGGTGGCAGAAGACTCATTCCATGACGTAACAGAAAAACTGAACCGACAAAGCAAATTGGCGCAGTTGCAGGAGGACATGTGGCCACTCCTTGTGAGCCTGATGATGACGCCGAACAAGGAACTCCAAGTGAAGTTGTAGCATGTGATCCGAGGGGAAGTGGAAGAGGAATCGAATAGCCATGGGTACAAATGGCCTTAAAGCCATGCACAGGAAAAGCATAAACATACCAGAACCCCAAGAGGAGGATGGAAAACAAAAAGGAAGAACAGAGAAAAGAAAGACAGAGAAGCAACACCAGAATGGATGACAGAGGGTCGAGTTGACCGAAGGTAGCATCAAGCACCAGAGAGCTTGAGGGATTCAAGCCATCCCAGAGAGGATCTATCTGGACTAACCACCACATTGGGCTCTCTCTCGTATAGACCAAAAGGTCACAGAGTTGGTAAGGAAAAGAGTTTGTTTACTCTAGTGGCTTGGGGCATCCAAGAACCACCTTGCCAAGCAAATTCCGTTTCAAGAGACTCACATTGAGCTCCTGCATTATAATTCTCTGCTTCAAAACACAATAAAAGAAGGCCACCACTGAGAGTTGGACCGGAGATGTAGCCCTAGAGGATAGGGTGAACTCCTTATTAAATTCTTTTGTTCTTGTATTTGCTTATTGTGTTTCTCTGATGTCTTCCATTTTCTAGTGTCTATGTATTTGTAATATGATCGATTCGTTGCTTAAATAACTTAGACACACACCATCACATGAGTCTTTAATACCTTTATTTAATAAATCTTTAACTAAGATCACTCATAGGGTGATTATCAAATCAAGAATTGCAGAAATTATTAGATGCGATTTTTATCTATCCAATTTTAGACACTGAGTGGATGCCCCCCTTAGTAATTGTTCCTAATAAGAATGGAAAATGGAGAGTTTTCATTGATTACAAAAAGGTTAATAAATATACCAATAAAAATCACTTTCCCTTTCCTTTTATTGACCAACTTTTAAATGATCATGTTGGGAAGAAGTTCTTTTCATTTCTAGATAGATTTAGCGCGTATAATCAGATCCAACTCAGTCCTAAAGACCAAGATAAGACCAATTTCACCTAGCCATGGGGGACCTTTTCCGACATGGTCCTTCCATTTCTCCCATGTAATTCCCTTGCCGCTTTCTAAAGGGTTGTATTGAGTATTTTATATGACCTTGTACATGACTTAGTAGAGATTTACATGGATGATTTCACACCTTATGGAGTTGTTTTCCTAGAAGCTCTCTCCAACTTGTGAAAGTTTTTTCAAAGATGCACATAGATGAATATTTCCTTGAGCCTTGAAAAGTTCCATCCTTTTATGAATGAAATAATTGTTTATGGAAATTCATCTCTAAAGAAGGAACTCAGGTTGATCCTAACAAAATTTCCATCATTAGAAAGGTTCTTGTTCCTCAAAAATAGAAAGATGTTAGGAGATTTTAGGACTTGTTGGGTACTATAAAAGCTTTTAGCAAGATTGCTTCACCTTTTCTTTGTATACTAACAAAAGAATCATAATTCTATCAGATATACCTATGTCAAAAGGTATTTGAAGACATCAAAAATAAGTTGACAACTACACTAGTCCTTATGGGCAAAAATTGGGTCTTCCCCTTCCATATCCACATAGATGCATTAGGCAAAGAAGTGGAGGCTGCACTAAGATAGATTGAAGGTAATTTTACTTATACCATCTATTTTATTAGTAGTAACTTGTCTAAGGTTGATCTCAATTACATAGTTACTTAAAAAATACTCTTATTTAATGTGCATTCTTTGCATAAATTCAGGCACTACATTGCTAGATATTAGGTTTTTGTGCAAATTGACCATGCAAAAATTAAGTACTTGATGAATAAACCTGATTTAGATGATTGAATCACTAGATGTTTATTTTGGCTACAAAAATTTGATATAATACTTTTGACAAACTAGGGAAAGAAAATGTTGTTGCATATTTATTGTCTAGACTAACATTGTCTATAGAGAATGAAGAGATGGTGGATGACCAGTTTCCTGATGAGAACCTCTTTTTCATATCATTATTGTCTCCATGTTTTTTTGATATAGAAAACATTTTGGTCACTGGAAAATTTCCCCCTCATTTGTCTTTAAATGAGAAGAGCAATATTGTTATGAAAAGTGCTCCTTATACTTGGATTGGGGGAAACCTCTTTAAGTCAAGGCCTAATCAGATCCCAAAATTATGTGTAAGGGAAGATGAGGTCTATGAAATCCTCTTAGCCTATCTTAATGGACCCTATGTGGGGCATTTTGTTGCTAAGAAGACAACCTACAAGATTCTTTAGGTAGGATCCTATTGATCTACCCTTCATTAAGATGGCAAGAGATACACTGTAGAATGTGATGAATGTTGGAGGATGGGGAAACCTACTCAAATGGATGAAATGAACTTACAACCTCAAGTGATTTTGATCCATTTGAGAACTAGGGTATGGAATTCATTGACCCTATTGACCCTCCATCTGGACAGAAGAAGTTCATATTTATGTGCATATACTATTTGACAAAGTGGGATGAGGTGATGTAGTCAAGACAACAACAAAACCAAAAGTATCATAATTCTTAAGGAAAAACATATTTCACAAATTTGGTTTCCCAAGTGAAATAGTGACAGACCAAGGTTCTCAGTTCACTTCCAATCTGATATAGGGGATCATGAGGAAGCATCATATCAGACATAAAAAATCTAACCCATATTAGCCTGAAGAAAATCAGCAAGTGGAGGTGACTAATAAATCACTAGAAAACACTATGACTAAGGTAGTTGGCAACAACAAGAATGATTTGGAAGAAAGTCTTGTTGAGCCAACTTGGGCCTACAACACTATTTTGAAGACCACTATTAGGTCCACCCCCTTTGATTTGTGTTAGAATATGTTGTCATTGATGTCAAAGGTGTTGTATTATATCAAGAGTATCATGGATATTGTTATTAGATTTACAAGCATTTCGAAGGTGTGAACAAGTGTGTTTTAAGGAGAAAAGAATTTGGATCCATTTTTAGTTTAGAATATCATCTCAATTTCACTAGAAAATTTCTCAAATGGATATTGCTCAAAAATATCTTTTCAACGGTATATAGAAGTCTGAAAAAGGCTTCCTGAATCAAATATATTTATAGTCAAAGTTTGAAGGTAGAAGGGTCAAAGGTTACAAACCTAAATCTAGTGATTAAACTTAGTGATCTCTAAACTTGGAAACAAGTTAGAATATTTCCAAACATGGTAGAGAAAATTGGTGTAAGGGCCTCGTAGTTGAGTTAGTGTACAAATGGAAGTTATAGGTAGAAAGGTGTTCCAATAGCAGAAGCACGTAGTGGAGACAAGGTGAGCCCATACTAGACATGTAACCGCGACAAAGTTTCCTTGGAGTTTCCCAAGGCATGTACAAGACTAAAATTCTGGGGTTCTAGGATGATAGAGGAGTGGGGTGATGTGACAAGACACATAGCAGCAGAGTGGGGTGATGTGGCAAGACACATAGCAGTAGAGTGGGTGTTGATTGGTGCATAAAGTCAGAGTGGGGAATCCCACAGACGACTCACCCCAACAATTCATCCTCCATGGTATCTAAGAACAACTAAATTTTTATTACATGGGTAACATAGCTAGGGAGACAAAGATATTCCAATCAGATCCAGCGAAAATTCCCCTCAAACCAAAAAAATTATAAAATAAATTCATTGAAAAAATCAAGCCTGAGACCCCATACCTCCATATAATGACGTGGAATATTGAAAATGTGGGAAAACCACAAGAGGACATATAGTGTGATTTTAATGGCTACATGGAGTGACATGGAGCCACGGTGGCTAGATGACATCAACATGACATGGATCAATAAGGACGTGACACATGACATGTATATTTGGCATTTTTGGGTGGCCATGTTGACCAAAAATGGTTGAAACGTGGTACCACTTAGCGAGTGACACATAGCATCCTTGCATAGGTGGAAAACAAGCCAGTAGACACATAATATCATAGGTTTTTGGATGTGATGTATGGGATGCATCACCCAGAAAAAAATGACCTCGAGAGTTTTCAAGAGTGCATAGGCTTTAAACGTTGAGGAAATAATGCCAGAACAGAGTGGAATATGAGCTAGGATTGACAAGTCATATCAAATATATTTCTATTGGTCTACATGAAAATTCAAAGGTCCCTCAAGGACACAACACCTCATACCTTGATAGGGTAGCCACCCCAACAATTTTTCAAAGAGTTGTTTCATTTATAGGCTGATGAAGCATCGGGATATGCTGGTTCAAAGTTGGCATATGTAACTGAAGTGGAGGATCAATCAGAGGCGCACAAAGTGAAGCATGGTGGGTCCTCATAAGACATGTAATCTCAAAATTTATGCCTCAACGATTTCTAAACATGTTACAAGTTTGATTTATAAAGTGACGAAGATTTGCACGACAATTGACATTTTCAAAAAGTGACAGATGCTTCTTTGGGACTCAATCTCGCGTGGTGTTTTGTGATCGAGGGTTAAACTATTCCAACATCATGATTTAAAGTGTAGTGGGAGCTTAAAGGGTCATGGGGGTTTATGTGGATAAGCCCTCATAACTAAGCGGATCTATGGTCTTGATGAAAAGGTTAGGGGCTAAGCGCTCACAACATGACATGGTTATATGGTGTTATATGATCGATGACATGGGTGTTTAGCCATGAAAGGGTCAGTAGCTATATTTGGAAGTCATAAAAAAAACTGGAAGAGCATTGTTTCTGCATAATGAGACAGGTTTGGTAGTTTTGGCTGAATTTGAAAGTTCAACAAATTTACAACTACAGATAAAAGTCCAACTAAACCCTAATATTTTCCAAAATTGTAAATTTGGGAAGTTTACTTTGGTTTTTATCATAGAGATAGGAGAGTAGAGATTGAATACTTCAAGAAAACATATACAAGACTTGAAAAAGGTGGATTTATGCATGAAAAAACGATGAAGTAAGCTAAAAATCAAAACTAAAAATATATCATCTCAACCCCTTATAAGCATAATCGAACAACCAAATTAATGGTTGTTGGAGAAATGGTATGCATATTGTAGTATGCATCACAGGTGTATCCTAGATCAGATGTGGTGTTTGGAAGGTGATTTTATGGTGTTTTTGGTGTATGCAACAAAGGCTGCAAAATAGTGAATAGTATTTTCTAAAGGTGTCTTTATGGTGGAAGATGTGTTGAGATAGATGATTTGAGAGCAACAATGTGGTGTTAAATAGAGTAAGAAAAGGTTCTACCTATGCAAGGAAGGATTTGAGTTCTGGGAGAGAGATGTGGGAATGTTTTAGCAAGAAAGTCTTATTGACATGAGTTTGAAAATTAATGAAAGATGGATCAACATGGACAACAAGTTCTAGCTTTCAAATTAGGGGTTATATCTCGTTCCATTAGTGGATGGTAAAAAATCAGGCTTTGTAGTCCTTCTAGTAGTGGTTGGTAAACAATTAGGGGTTAGAGATCCTTTTAGTAGCAACTAATAAATTGGGGAGTAGGATCTTCCTTTTAGTGGTAGCTGATAAAACCAAGGGTAGTAGCTCCTTTCAGTGGTAGCTAATAAAACTAGGGGTGGTATCTCATTTTAGTGGTAGCTGATAAATTAGGGAGTGGTAGCTTCCTTTAGGTGGAACCCTGAGAAACCTATAAGTAATAGCTTGCAAGAAAGTGATGTAAAAGCTAGTTGTAGTTGGCCTTGGATGAAGTAATGAAGAAGAATAGTTGTGTTTGTATATGTTGCGTATGTGTATGATAATGGTTATGTTTTTATGTGCTTCACATGATTTATTTATGATTCTTCTTACATGATGAATTTTTTTCAACTAGGTTGAAAAGTTTAATTTGGAAATAACTATATAATTTGGTTACACTACTGATTGAACCCCCCTCTCAATAGTGTCCTAGTTTCTAGAAAGTTTTCCTGAAGGCCCTACAATCCATTAAGTTTGAGTACAATACACTAAGAATGACATAACAACTTGGCATCAACATCACAAAACCTCAAGAAGAGAGATTGTAGCAACTAAATGCACTTGATGAACATTGGCTACAAGCCCTAATGCAAACTAAAGTAGTTCAACTGCAAAGGAAATTTTGACATGATAAGCACATTAATGCTAGAACCTTCCAAGAGGGTGATTGGACCTTCTTATATGTTTCTAGTTTCAAATATTTCAAAGGAAAACTCATGACCAGATGAATGGGACCTTATCTAGTTGAAAAATGCCATGATAATGGCTTAGTTTAGATCAGGACAATTGATGAAGAACAAATCTTTCTTCTAGTGAATGGCTACAAAATTCATTTCCACACGAAGCCCCTCTCAGGGGATGAGATTACTAATTCCATAAGTAGAGAATCGAATGTGAGTGAGAGCATTATAGCTCCCAATCCATTCAAACTTTAATAAAAAAAGTGAAAACGTCCCTTGAGGCAATTGAGGCAGAATCATGGGTTGAAAACCTCCCTAAGAAAACCAGTGAGCCTGAAGAAAAGAAAAAACAAAAAAATAAAATATCTCTAGGGAAAAACCCACTAAGTTTGAAAACCTCCATGAGGCCGCCAATGGGCTTCATAATTTAAAAAAAAAAAAAAACAAGGAAATGGAAACAAAAAATCTTATTTGTTTTTATCCATAAAAAAAAAAAAAAAAACAAGGAAATGGAAACAAAAAATCTTATTTGTTTTATCCATTCTGATAACTATGCAGGTACAACATAAGAACTAAAATCAAGATTGATCAATGTGTAGTTACCATCACACTCACCTTCAGAGAAATTGGGAAGCTTCTCCACATCGTTTTCGTCCATTCCCACACCATTTCTAAGATTTGTCCATCATTTAGAGGTCTCTTCCATTTGTTTTCTTCACTATCCTCAATTGCTATAGGAAGATATTGTATTGCTATAGGATACCAGAAAACAAATAGAAATAATGCAGGGTTGAGATTTTCTTCACTTATGAGCAAGAATAAGGTATCTAGGGGTCTCTACAATCCATGCATTCCATCAGGACCTGCCACCTTCCATTTTTTCCCTTCACTACCTCATTATTCATTCTTAGATGTCGAACATTTCTACTCTTTCCCATCAGTCACAATTAGAATATACCTCTCCATCGCCACCAATGAATTCCTTTTGAATTATGAAAATTTTGTGAAGGCTCCAACAAGAAAAATCGTAAGTCTCAGGAGATTTTATGGTTTCTACAGGAAAACACACAGTCCTATAACAGTCTTTAAAAGCCCTATAGGCCCAAGTCTCTATTATGTGTAGAAGGAACCACAAACTCTGCATTATCCAGAGGATAAGAAAATTAGAAATGAGAAGCTATAGGACCTTCTATAGGTTGTTATAGGATCTTTAGCCACTTACAATAATAACACTTTAGCCACCTACAACAACAACACTTAAACCACTTGTATCAGTGTCCTTTGGATTAATAGTAGCAACACTGAAAAATTCTAGAAGGTGTTCAGAAGTAGAAGTAGCAACATCAGAATCTCCAATAGGATCATCAAATGAAACAAAAACATCTAATTTTTTAGGATCATCAAAGGAAATATTATCATGTACACCAAAAACATTCATGGCACCTACAAGAAATATTGAAGGTAAGGCATAGGTATGCATCTCTCAAAACCTACTATTCAAACCTATTATAGCTTAAGGAAACATTAAAAGTGTAAGAAGGAAAGGTTTTATAGCATCCTTGGACATATCTAGTAGTGAACGTAAGTTTTCTCCAAAGGACACCCACATGTGTGGGAGAAGAATGAGAAAACAAAATGACTTGAGAAGATGGGATGGTGTTGCTTACTCATTATGGAACATGGAATATGACGTGGTAGGTCGGGGCCAACTCACCATTGCGCACTTATCTCATCACCTAAAAAAATCACCACCTAAGTCAGGGCCCTCTGAGTATTTTTCATGCAAATCTATTTTAAAAATCCAAGTAGGCCCTGCCATTTCTATAGGAGATCAACCCAACTAAAATATTTCCAAGTGAGACTACTATAGGAAGCTACAAGGATCTACATGAGGTATCTAGAGGAAACTGAAAAAGTGTAACAGGAAGGTCAATTATGAATAAAACGTCCTTCAAGCCTTGAGAAACAAAGGAAATTTTTAGAGGAAATGTAAGTGAAAAATTCTCCTCACTAACATTTGGCATAAGTATTCAAAAAACACCTCAATTATCTTAAATAAATAAATAAACAAATAAAAATAAATAAAAAAATAATAAAAAAATTTGCATTCTACAGTTTGAATTGCAATGAAGGTAGTAGTTGAATGGGATGAGTGTTTAATTAAGGATATGATGTGTCAAACAAGGAAGCAGTGCATGTTATAATTTTTCCTTTTCCCAACCTTCAAAAATACTGTTAATTTTTCTCTACTACAACATTCCCCAATGTACAGGAAACCCTAGGCTCTTGTAGCAACAGGAAAAAAAGTTCCTTACTCCATTATTTTTGAACTATATTAATCCATGGGGGGAGTATTTAATAGGAGAGAGCCAACATTCCGCTCAAGGATCCATAAAAATCTTGACATTAGAAACATTTTTGAAATTGTCATTAGCTAGGGTTTTTCAAGAAAATATGGCTTTGAAGATGAAGTTTCTCTATATTTTTCCTCAAATATCCAACAGTCAAAACGGAATAAGGTAATTACTATGGCTAGAAGACTAATCATCTATCTAAATGAGGATCTTATCAGTAAGGTCACTACACTTCCTAGGGGGGGTCAAATGGAATGAGGAGAGGCATGAGGTTACTACAAATAAGAATTTTTTTCCTTCAAAATGAGAAACCTATGGAGGATAAGAATTTAGTGAGAAGAAAAATCCTACCATATCCATGGGATGAGGTGGCTTACCATATCCTCAAATACATTTCATGTGATGGAAGGCTCAATATTGTATATGCCTACTAGTTTTGGCTACTTTCACCAATTAATATTTCAAGTGAATTTGCTTGCCCAAGAGAGACTCAACATTCCTTATTTTCTCCTTCAGTACTTAGAAGAAATTAGCATAAGAGTGAAATGGGGAAAGAAACATTATCTACCTCACCATGGTTTGATCATTTGATAGTCCTAGATGCCCTTGAAAGCCTAAAAAACCTTGTCTCCTAGACTAATTTCATCGACATATATAGGGAAGCTTTCGTGGAGACTCAAATAAAAACTCAACTAGAGATAGAGGGGGAAGAAAAAATAAGAAGAGGAAACTGAGGAAGGATCAAAAGAAGAATTTGAGAATCAAAGGGAAGAATCAAAAAAGAAATAGAAGAGAATACAAAGAAGGAGATAGAAAAAATAGATAGAGACACAAGTTGAAAAGAGGCAGAAGCATAAATGGATGAGGCAAGGCTAGCTAAATTGAATTTAATAGAATCAGATGCTCAAAATCCCTAGTAGGCTATTGAGACATCATCATGACCAACAAAGAAGAGGAAAATGGGGGAAAGGGGGAGAATTCTAAAAGGAAACTTAGAAGAAGAAGGTGTTGCTACGTTGGCATCCCTAAGCTCCCCAATAAATCCAAAAGTGAGAAAACACAAGGAAACTCATCTTTACCTTAGGAGAAGGAAGAGAAATAGAATAAGGTCCACTGGAAAACCTCAATCACCATCTCACACTCCAATCACCATTGAGGATTCACCTAGCCTTGAGGAGGAAGAACCTTAAAACAAGAAAAATTTGCGATAACCTACACATCACTCAAAGGAAAAGAGCCACAGGCTTACCCAAAAGGGCCAAGCACTCAAGATACAATGCTTCCAAAAAAACCACAGTGCTAAAGGATAATCAAAACTTGGTTGGATCAAGGACATTATCACCTTCCTATAGCTATGAAGTTATCAGGCAACTAGATCCTACTTTCTAGGGTTTTTGGAGGGAAGAAAACCTCTCTTCAAGGAGGATACCCCTCAACTATTTTTTGTATAAATAAGGGCCTTGGTATCCCATTAGGGGATTCAAAAACTTTTGGATAAGATAGTCAAAAACAAAGAATTTTTTTCCTATTATTTTAGTTCTACCTTAATTCATATGTGAGCAAATTTTTTGTTTAATGAAAAACAATCTTCCATTTCTATATTATTTTCCTTCAAGGACCTGAATCTCCTTGGGTTAGGGCCCAACCCAAGTGATCAATGCCCCTTATTTTATCTCTACTTTCCATGCATTTAGTTTAGTCATGCATTTATGCAAATCTCATCTCTGAAAAATATTGTCTTTGCAAGGTTAATGAATAAGCTTCTCTCTAAGTTTGTTTTTGTATCTTGCTCTGATGAATTTAGAAATAGATCTTCCATGCAATGATACTCTTCATTTGAAGTTCAACTCATCCTTTTTCAATTGTTTTATTTTCTACAGTTGGTAGTTTATCATTCATTCATGCATTTGGCTTTTACAAGTCAATCATGTATTTTTTGTTTCAGTTAGACAATAGTGCTTAATAGGTATAGTTAGTATTATTTTTTGTGCACTTTTTTGACTTAGATCATCATGTTTTCACTCACTATTACTCATTTTTGCATTCTGTCAGCAAGTTGATTTATGTCTAGATGAGTTATAGGAAACCCTAGATTTGCATGTTTGTTGTGCGAATTGACCCATAAAGGGAAACTAAGCTTGGAAAAGACTCCTTTACCCTTCTACAACCCTTCTTCACCCCTAAGACGACATATATAACACATAAAACTGCTCTTGGTTGTTTCCTATAGCAAAATAGGGGCATCTTGTAGCAGTTCACAGATTTCACCAGAACACCTCTAGATTTTCACCCAAGGCATATTCATCCTTCCTCAACACATTACAATGAAAATAAGACCTTGTATATGGCGTTTAGAAGTTCAGAGATCCCTTAGGAAACTTAACCTAGTAGTTGTATCAAAAACTTCTTCTTCTTCTTTCTGTAATTATGATTTACTGTTTGGATATCTCCTTTCAACTATAAGTTTATTTATCATGCATCATAGAATAGGATTTTTATTGCTCCAACTTTCTTGAAATGATTTTATTTCCCGTCATTTACTTTCCTACAAAATAGACTAGGTTTATTTTATGTCATTTACTTTTCCGCAAATAGAGTAAGTTTACCTTATGTCATTTACTTTTTTGAAGATAGAGTAGGTTTACCTTCTATCATTTACTTTTCTTCAAATAGAATAGCGTTACTTTATGATGTTTACTTTCCTACAAACTAGAGTAGGTCTATTTATTTTTCCTTCTTTTTTTTAACATTTCATGTAGCCTAGATAGCATAAGTGGTCTATGAACATTTTATCTTACCTTTAGTTACATCAGATGAACCTAAGGAGAATAAATTGTGTGTTGCAGACATAGTGTCAACCACTCTTAAATTTATATGAACCTCAATTTGATAATTAAAGTCAAGACCCTCAGGAGTTTTAGCATTCTTCTTGTAATATCAAGGGTTTTCAGTGATCTGGGACCGATCTTAGAATTTGTTGAAGTATATTGAGTATATTTTTATGAGCGGTGACATATATTGTTGGTGCATCTACTAGCATCCTTGAATATAAGAATCTGCTAGGGCCAAATTCTCGTAGTTCTTGATGATGAGTAATGATTGTAGCTATTGAGGATTGTTGCAAAGATTAGACAATGTATGTTGTTGAGAATGAGAAAGGCATGTTAATGGAAATGTGGAGATTCCTCATGATGCTATGAGAATTGATGCTAACCTTGCTTATGAAATGTTGAAGTAATGTTGTTGGAGTTTCTTCTAGGGTTTCTCTTACTAATATGCTTATGTGTTTGGTCCAACCACTATGCTCAAAAGTTTGAGTTTTACAGAGCTAAATTTTCTCTTGAAAACTAAGTAAATGGAGTGTCCATGATAGAGATAGTGTGTGATAGTTGAAGTGGCCTAACTTGGTGATGTAGTCACTAGTTGATTTTTTCACTACAATACATTGTTGATGATCCAAAATAGATCCTAAAACCCCTCTAAGTATTCAAAATCAAAAAACTATCGCAAAGGATGAACTTTTAAAAATGGCGGATTACACTATCGAGCCTGAAAAACATGAAGAAACAGCGAAAAACATAGCTATCAGAGGCTTGAACAACGATGCATAGGAACTGTCGAATCTAGTCGATCAATGGTCTTGATCCGATCAGAATATCACAATCGAGGATGGCAAGTGGAGGCTATTGGAGGCTACCATATGAAAGCTGCGATAGTGATCACTGCAAGTCAACAAGGACCACCGATCAAGCATGCAGATCGACGGCCCAGGTTAACTCGTAATATTGCATCGACAAAATACAAGGGAGTGCTTACCAAAGGCCCAGGGACTATGCAAGATGCAATTGCGATATCGCAACATCGCATCAGAGTGATACAGAGGAGCGTGACCGATACAAGTTTGACTTTTTGGTCGAACCCAACGGGGTTATGGATGAAATTTAAAATATTTTGAGTTCTGTAAAAAGGAGTTTTTCTATGTAAAATCGCAGTTTCGTTAAATAAATGAAAATCAAAGGAAATGTGAATGGAGCGATGAAGCCAGACCCAAAAGGGTTTATACATGCAGCGGTATATATTTTGAGTTCCATAACGAATGGGATTTTTGGCGGGCCTCAGGCGGTAAGTGGTATTGGTGTTGCACAAAAATTGTCACCTTGACATTATGCAATCTGTATGAGTCCATTACCACTCATACTTTCCTCCTTTGCAAATCTTAAGCCTCAATTCTTCATATCAAGCCTTGAAAATAAGAGAAAGCCCTCAAAAGTCTCTAAAACTTTGGTCCCGCACTTTCTCTTAGCATTTCCTGCGGTCCCGCACCTAATGGTCATGTCCCCTGCGCACCTGACTACTTTGTCTTTGTGTTATGGATGTTGAACCTTGTAAAAGTCAAAAAGGTGCAAGTATATTATTAAAAACTCACTATGAGTCATTTCTAGAAGCTTCTGGAAGGAATATTGAGGTGGCAAGTTCTCTCTTTTCAGGTTCATGCATCCCATACCTTAAGGAGCTAACCCCTTGATGTGAGGAGCTTATCCCTTTGAAGGAGGACTCTATCCCTTCATAGGTGGACCTGTAACCTCCTTCCTTTGCACTATAAAATGAAGCATTAGGCTGGTTACTGGCGAGGTTGAAAGCTGAATATTTTCGAGGTGAAATGCTGCTGGAACTTAGTCTTCCTAATTGAGCTTTTGCGAGGAGAGATTACATACCTCTTTGATCTCATTTGGAAGAGTGTGAGGCTTGTCAAAGTAAAGGAGATTCCTGTTTCAGACCCTAGGGAAGAGCTTGTACAACATCAAGGCACCAAAGGTTGTAAGGTTCTTCTATTTCAAAGTTAATACAAATAAGTTTATTTTTCTCAATAAGCTGTGTTTTATGGTTTATTTTATGGATTCCTTGATCACCATAATGAACATGATTTATGATATTAGCTATGCAGGTGTTATTTGATGTGTGCTTGTTTGTGATTGCAGGCTCTCAAAAGGAAACTCTTTTGGATGGTTGAAGGATGGATGCTACAAAATAGCATTAGACTTAAGGTAGGGTCTAAACACCTCTATAGTTTTTATTAATGAATCGCAATATGTTTAGAGAAAGGTAGATTTGCGTGTCCTACTTGTTGCTAGATATCTTTTGATACTAGGGAGATCGTCCTTGTCCGCAAGATCGATTTGTTCAGCCAACGAATTGGCGACTCCACTGGGATTTGAATTTGGTTTTTGGTTTTCCTTTGTCTTTGACTTGAGAAACTTGTTTTTGTTTCTGGTTTTTGCTTGATGTGTGTGGGATTGGGTGGTTTTTAGGATTTGGATTATTTTTTTGTTTTTTTTTAAGTTTTCATAGAACTGCACTTTCTTTTCACAAACAGTGTGGGCATCTCCACACTTTTCCTTTAGTGCACAGAGCGGTACCGCATCTGGTTCTTCTAGAAACCTACAGACCCTGTGAAATTTTTTGAAAAACCTAAAATGTTTTCTTCCAGTTAAGTTTAGGTTTCATTTACGACATTTAGTGTCTACCTAGATCTGCATGTGTTTTGTCAAAAATCTCTTGTGAGTAAGTTCCATTGGTATTTTTGTTTTATATGATTTTCTAGAAGTTTTGCATGCCTGGATTGGTTTTCACTTGGTCTCTGTAGTGACTCAAAGATTAGAAGCCTAAGAAACCTTAGATCACCCTGGTGTCTTTTTGTCTTCTTGATAAGTCTGACTAGTTTGTGAAATCCATCCTTGGTGAGAAATAGATTTCGTTTTCTCTTTGCAAATCTTTGAACGAACTTGGTTATAAGTTTTGAATTTCATTTTTATAAAAGAAAACATAGCTGGTTGTTTTTGATTGATTTGTTATTTTGAACGAATTAATCCTTAGTTTACTGAATAACTAAGTAAAATGTACTCAAAAAGATTTGAATCTTTTATTTCGATTAGGTTTTTAGAATTTTTTAGATCTCAAGATTAGTTTTTGTAGTTTTGAGTGTTTTCTAGAAATTGTAGAATCTCTTTTGAAAGAATCGTTTTTTGCGGTTTTTTGAGTGTTGAAAGAGAAAAAAGGATTTTTTTTTAGCATAATTAGTAGTCTCATTTTGAGTTCTTAGTGAAAAGACAAAAAGATTTTCTTTTCATTTACACGTTGAAAGAAAGATTTGTTTTTCAAAGAATTGCATTCTCAAACTCTTTCTTTTAGCTAGAAATTCATTGAAGGAAAAACGGATTTTTTATCACTTAGGTGCATCTTTTAGTGTTTTTCGAGTCGAGTCTTCACACCATCAAAGTTTCATTTCCATACCTATTGACTTAAGAAACAACTCATAAAAGTAACGTTTAATTAAAATTGATCTAGCAATCTTTTTATTTCTAAGGCTCTTATCACCAATATAGCTTAGGCTAGTATCTTGGAGTAGGGAGTAATTAACTCTCCAAGATAGTTAAAACAAACAAGTAGCTATATCTTGTGGTAGGAAATAAATCCATTTGTAATTGATATAATCTGGGAAGCTCCTCTTAAAGGAGTCAATCACGAGATCATTTTCGAACCTTTGAGACAGTCAAGTTCGTCTCATTGGGAAAGATAGAAGACTTGCGCATATTATAAAAGGTAAACCTCGGATTAGCCATTGTCAAAGAGCCTGGGGTCATTTGTTGATAAACCTCAGATTGATCATGTCGAGGACCCTTCAAGGGGATTGAGCTTTGTTACTCTGCCCTTGCACGTAGATCGGATCGTAGACTGTTCCCCCAGTTGTATTTGTTGTTGTTGGCAACCTTAGTGTCCATAAACTTAAGATTATTTCCTAAGGTGACGGTGAAGGATGGGTCTCACTATACCTGGAACAGACATTGACTAGACTCACTTGGACTCTCTGGGGGGTTCTCTTCACTCGAGCCAGCTTTTATGAAGAAACTTGTGCCAGTATGTTTCATTAAGCAGGTTGTCAGGGTAACTGTTCCAACCGCCCTTTATGTATTGAATTCTACGACGTTGGATTTCATCACCAACTAGTGTTTTTGGTACGGAAAGTTATTGTTTGTGTGTGGTTTGAAATCTTAGATTTTTTAGGTGTGTGGTTCAATTATTTGGTTCTTTAGAGACTTTAGGTGGTTTTATTGAAATATTCTTTGTTTGCGTGTGAGTAATTAAATATTTAATCGTGGTTGAATTACTGACACAATCCCATAGACTTCGGGGGCAACCTCCCGAGTATACACCAAGCCATCTTGAAGGGCTACAAGCTATTGTATCGCCTAGTGACAGTAGAGTTGGGTCACCAGAAGCCGGAGAGTCTTCCTTAATTTTTCATCTTGATTATCAAGTACAAACAACGGAGTATATTTCTGAGCCAATTTCATTTTCCAAAGTTACTGGTAGTTTTTCTCCTACTAGTGAATTGGTTGAAGAACCTAGAATTTTTGACCCTGAAACTGAACCTACTCCTACTCCATCTTTAAGATTTTCTTCTCCAACTTCTAGTGGTCCTGGTTCACCTAGGGTAGGAAGTATCATTACCCAAAATCTTCCTTCTGGATTCATTTCTATCGAAGAACTTGTTAATCCAGACGAAGATATAATTCTCGCTCAAAATCAACTGACTTTAGAACTTAGGGAGCGTAAATCAATTTTCTACAGTCCTTTTAGGAGTGACGCTTGGTACGTATCATTGACAAACTTTTTAGAAAACTCAGGTCTTAGTTTTTCACCACCTCAAATTCCTTTTCATCCTATGCCCAGAGGTTATTATCCTCCTTTGAATATGTCGAGACAGTCATCTATGTTTTCCCAAACACCAAAAACATTTTTATATGGCAAGCCTTCGGTTACTTCGGGATAACAGTCACTCACTGGTACTTTTTCAGAAGCATCTCCTCAACCAATGGAACATGGGATATCAACTGGTAATAACGAAACTCAAGTGTCGAGCGTAGAAGAAATTCTTATGATGTCTGGTACTATTCCAAATCCGCAACCTCAAGGTAGTCAGTTACCGCCTGGGGGGCAACCCCAAGGTAGTCAATTACCGCCTGGGGGGCAACCTCAAGGTAGTCAGTTACTGCCTAGGGGGCAACCTCAAGGACAATACATACTGTCAGGATAGTACATACCTCAAGGTCAACCACAGACTGAGTACATACCTCAAGGTCAACCCCAATATTAGTATATACCTCAAGGTCAACCTCAATTTTAGTATGTGCCTCAAGGTTATCAACCTCAAGGTCGGTACCCAACTCAAGGCTTCAAACTACCTATTGGTCAACCATTTGTGCAAGGAACTGGAAATGTACCTCTCAATTATCAGCCTTACACTCAACCCAGTTATGGTCCTCAATATGCTCAACCTTTTATTGGTCCATACCTCGAAATGAACATGTTGTGGGATCCATCTCAACAGACTTTGTAGTCGAATGTGCAGTTATCAAGTCAACCTGGACAACCTTTGTTTTCTTGTCCAACCCAGCAACCTGTCCAACCTATTGTTCAAACTTCTACACCTAGTGTAGTTCATTAGTTTGGGCCTAGTTCACCTCAAACTCTACCTCAAACTGTTGTTGCAACTACTGCAGCTTCTGTTCAATCTACCCCACCTACGTTTGAGTATCGGAAACTCCAGTTTCTACTATTCCTACATCAACTCCTCAAGCCTCTTTACCACAGTCAGGACCTACATCTCAGACTTCGGTTTAGATGCATGTAGGACAACCTGGTCCATGTACCAGGGACAGTACCAATTCAGTCCTGCTGTGCAAAACCCAGTTTATCAGTATCAATTGTACCCTGGATATACTTATCAACAACCTCAATGACCCCAATTTGGTCCATTTAATCCTGGTTTTCCAGGAGGATATAATACTCTAAATGCAAATCCAATTCTAGGTTATCCTGGATATCCTCCTCTTGGGGCTAGTCTTCTGACCTAAGGCTTTCGAGACCCTAACCGTCAATTACCTTTTATTGCAACTTTGGATTCACCTAATTTGTCACACCTTACAAATGATCCAATTAACTATTTTCCGTATTGGCCACCAATGCCTAATAAGTTTCCCAGTGATATCCTAAATTTCGAGGGTAAGTCAGGAGAGGATCCATCAAATCATGTGATGACTTATCACCTCTGGTGTGCATCTAGTTCCATTATTTATGATTCAATTCATTTACATCTTTTTCAATGCACTCTGATTGGTCTTGCCGCCAAATGGTACATTGAGTTACCACGAGGCTCTTTATATAATTTTAGTTAGTTAGCCACTTCTTTCTTAACTCATTTTCAATTTCCTGTTAGATACGACAATGGCACAGAATTATTAACTTCATTAAAACAATCAACGTCCACATATATTTCAGATCATATTCATGAATGGTGACATAGACGACGTTTAGTGAAAGTTTTTATTCTGGATCAAATTTTAATAGAATGGTTTATTAAGTCATTATTAGCTAAAATCATTGAAGATGTAGCTAAGGCAGGAGTTGTTACTGAAGAGCAAGTAATTGCTCAGGCTCAGTACCTTGACCTGATTTATACGCAGTTAGGTACTTTACATGAAAAAATCCCCAACCTTCCGAAACACAATCAAATAACTGCAACTCCTTAAGGGTCTCATGCCATTAATGGTATGATTGGTTTAATTAGTACCAAAAGTAAGAAGAAATCTTCAAAGAAATCTTCTCCTATTATAACTTTACCATATTCGTCAATAGGAGAATCTTCCATGGAAATTCCTTTCGATATCCATGTCGTAAAATCATCTACGACCAAATCGAAATCCGGTGGTAGAAAGAAAGGAAAGAAGAAAAAATAAACAAAACTCAAAAGAGAATTCAAATAAAAATGAATCTATGAATGAAAACGTAAACCTCGCTATCCTTGTCTCATTTGTGACAAGTAGCATTTTACAAGAGACTGTGGACATCAAGCTGAGGTTTCGAAAATCGTCAAAGGTTCTCAAACGCCTGATGTCTTGAAGGATCTTTTTCCTAGCCAAGATAGTAAGATGATTGGTTCTTCCTCAAATGCCTCATAAAACCCCATTATGATGATGTCTCATATCAAGATTGCGATGTGATTGCAAGATTATGGTAGTAAAAATCTTGTTGGTGGTAAGGAAGCAGAATCTTCTAATTCAAACCCATCAACTTCAACTCCTTCTGGTTCTGATTCGCTACAGATCGAGAAACATAACCCTGACTTAGTAATCAAATTGCCTGCTAAAGGTATACTTCAGAAGTCAACTTTCAATCCACATGCCAGAGCTGCTCATAATTATAACATTGTTGAAGACTTAGCTATTTCTCGCCGGCTTTGGAGGTGCTGCAATCATGCCTAGCACAGCGTAAATTACTATTGTCAGCTATAGGAGCTATTGATATTCAGGATTTGAACATAATAATCTCCGATTTAGAAAATAGTGCACCTCACCTACCTCATCAATTGGCTTTCCAAATTCTAGTGTTAGTCAAAAACAGACCTTGCTTTCGGACTGTGATTGATGAGGGAGCTTCTATGTGTATTATGTTGATCCAGTGTTGGATATCGCTTGGTTCTCCGACACTCAATCAGTCCCTAACAATTCTAAAGGCTTTTGATGGCCGAGGGTTTCATCCTTTTAGCAATTTGCAGGATTTACCTATAGGGGTTGAAGGCAAAACTGTAAATCTAGATGTGGAAGTGGTTGATGCCCCTCTAAACTACAACCTTCTCTTGGGTTGTAGTTGGTCTTACACCATGACTGCTATTGTTTCATCAGTCTTTCGGCTTATCAAGTTTCCTCATAATGCCAAGATCACTACGATAGACCAGCTGACTTATTTTTCATTTGACCCAGCCTCTTCAGATAGTATTCAACATGTCGGTAAAAAAACTATCCCTTACAAGGATGTTGGGGTAAGTTTGATTAAAGATTCTGGTTTACTAGGAAATATTTCTTTCCCTCCTCCTAATGTATCACCTTCTATTGCAACTATTCATATGATTTCATCAAACACTATTGCTTTTGATGATCCTTGGTTTGTACCTTCTAATTCTGAGGTGGAATCATTTGGTAATGTGATGCCTTTGAGTCCCTTTTAAATTGCATATCATACTGTACAGTTGTTTTCTGATGCTTGTTCAACCAAAATTGATCCAATGAATGTGGTCCATGGGGGATCACTTTCAATATCAACCTCAACTTCAGCAACCGTTTCTGATCCTGTTCATACTGATGAGCAGATTCGTGAACTTTTGTCTGCTGATGATTTGCCATGGGAAGATTTTCATCATCGATCTTAATTTTTACCTGAGCTTGATTATTTTGAAAATGATTTCCCATCTATTTTTACCGCTGACTATGTCAAAGAACCACAGAATCCATTGCAACATCCTGATTCTAAGTTAAATTTGGGAAATATCTCTCAAACAGTTCCTATTGACATTTTAGTTAAACCCAGAATTATTGAAAACATTCATATAGGTGCTTCTTGTACAGACGATGAAATCCAAGCTTACAAAGCCCTATTTCAAGAATTTCGCGATGTGTTTGCCTGGCCATATGAAGAAATGCCAGGAATTGATCCATTAATTTTTGACCATGAAATTAAATTTACCCAGATGCTAAACCTGTCCGGCAATGTTTGCGTCAGGTACATCCACGAAAAGCTAATGCTATTACAGCTGAAGTTGAGAAATTACTTCGTGTAGGTTTCATTTATCTAATTCCCTTAACGGATTGGGTATCGAATATTGTTCATGTTAACAAAAAACAAGGAATGATAAGAATATGTATTGATTATAGGGATATTAATCGAGCTTGTCCTAAAGACAATTATCCAACCCCCTATATCGATAAAATTATAGATGATTGTGCCGACAGTGAAATGTTCTCCTTTATGGACGGTTTTTCCGGTTACAATCAAATCAGCATACTCCCTGTCGGTCAACCAAAAATGGCTTTCATTTGTCCATGCGCGACATTTTCTTATTGCAAATTACCTTTTGGATTGGAGAATGCTGGAGAAACTTTTCAAAGGGCTATGTCTTATGCATTTCATGAAATCAAGCACATTGTGCAACCTTATCTCGATGATTTACCTACCCATTCATTACGTAGAGTCCATCATCTCACTCATTTATGAGCAATCTTTATGAGATGTAGGCATTATCGAATTAGGCTGAATCCACACAAATGTGTTTTCTGTATAGAAATGGGTCGTTTACTGGGATTTGTCGTTTCAAAAGCTGGCTTTCATGTTGATCCCTCTAAGGTTGAAGCTATTGTCAAATTACCTCCTCCTTTGACTCTTCACCAACTCCAAAGTTTGCAAGGGAAAGCAAATTTTTTACATTGTTTCATTCCTAACTACGCCAATATAATGAAAGGTTTTACTAGGTTATTGAAAAAGAATACTCCATTCTTTTCGGATGAGATAGCTGACAAATATTTTGATCCACTTAAACACGCATTGACCCATGCACCGTTATTGCATCCTCCCAACTACAACCAGGATTACTTTTTGTACCTCGCCACTTCTCATTCAACCATTGGGATGGTTTTACTTCAAAAAGATGAATTCAACAGTCAACATGTGATTTTCTATCTTAGTCGAACCCTGAATCCAACTTAGCTTAAATATTCAATCTGTCCAAAGATTTTGTCACTACATCTTATTACGCAAAACCATGGTAATTGTAGACTATAACCCTATGACGTATATCTTGACCGAACAATTGCTAGGGGGCAAGCATTCCAAATGGATAGTTATCCTGCAGAAATTTGACTTGGAGTTTGAAAAATCCAAGGCAAAGAAATCTTTGGTTTTTGCAGAACTGATGTGTGATTTCCCGCGTACTGATACTGAAACTATGGCAGAAGAACCCATTGCGGACGAATCCTTGTTTCTTATCAGTACTCTTGATCCATGATATGGAGATATTATTATTTATCTCCAAACCCAATCTTTTTGGCCTAAAATCTCACGATCTCAGTGACAGAAAATACATTTCCAATCCCAACAATACAATATTATTGGAGATACACTCTATCGTAGCGGGGCAGATTTTCTTTTCCGACATTGTCTAACTCATGAAGAAGCTGAAAAGGTTATAAATGAATATGTGGTGGTCATTTTTCTGGGTATGCGATAGCCCAAAAGGTATTGTGCACTGGTTATTTCTAGCCATCCTTATTCAAAGATTGTATCTATGCAGTCCGGAAATGCCACAATTGTCAATTTTTTTATCGTAAGATGCGTGCTCCACTGACTCCTCTCCACCCAATAATTGTTGTTGGTCCTTTTGCAAAGTGGGGTATCAACTTTATTACATGTAACCCTCACTCGGTAAGGGGGCATGTGTATATCATCCTTGCAGTAGATTATTTTACTAAGTGGGCCAAGGCGATGCCTACATTTTCGGCAGACGAAAAAATTGCTGCAATTTTCGTTTTCAATCATATAATTTCTAGATTCGGTGTTCCTCAAGATATTATTACTGATGATGGGAGTCATTTTCAAAACATCATGATGACTGAACTAACAGATCACTTGGCCTACATCATGATAGTTCTACTCCATATTACCCATAGGCTAATGGTCTGGTTGAAGCTATCAATGAAATTCTAGTCATTATGATCTAACGAAGCATTGGTATTCATAGGTCGAATTGGCAAACGTGTTATTTTCAGTACTTTGGGCATATCAAACCTCAGTAAAAATGTTAACTGGTTTCACTCCTTTTGAACTGGTTTATGGTTTGGAAGCAATGTTACCCATTGAATGCAAAATTCCGTCATTGCAAATAGCCATAGAATTACTCCCAGCCACATCCGAAGAGGAGAAATGTTTGTTGTACTTATCTCAACTAGATGAGAATCGACGTGAAACTACATTAGCAATCGAAAGTCATGTGAAATGAATAAAAGCTCAATACGACCGAAATGTTACACCTTGTAATTTTTTGGAAGTAGACCTAGTCTTACTATATGATCAAGCAAACGATAAGCTAGGGGCTAGAAAATTTGTACCTATGTGGCATGGTCCTTATATTGTTAAGCAAAATCTGGCAAAAGGGGCCTATGAATTGGTAGATTTTGACGATGTCTCTGTGGGTAAACCCAGAAATGGGCTTTTTCTAAAGAGATATTATGCTTAAACCTTGGTGTGGAGATTTTTATTAAATTAGTTTCTTTCTAGATGGTGTGTTTTAGATTAGAAATGTGTGTCTAGTTTAGAGAATGCTTTTATCATTATTCCTGCTTATCCTGATTTTACTCTTGATATTGCAGATGTTGACATCTGTTCAAAAATATATCGGTTTTGCTGATGGTGCTTGTCATAATACATGGAACATTTCTTCTACAGCTTGGGTTATTTATTCACCATTTGATGAGTTAGTATATATGCATGGGGTAAGCCTCGATATCAAACAATGAATAACATTGCAGAGTATAGTGCAGTGATTGAGTTATTATCTAAATCCATCTCATTTGGGATTCATAGTTTTAGTGTTAGGTTAGATTTTGAACTCATATTACACCTTAACAGGGTTTATACCATTAGAAATCTAGTGTTATTAAGATTTTTTTTTAGAGTTCATCTCTTGGAATGTGAATTTGATTACATTGAATATCAACATATTCCAAGATATTTAAATACATTACCAGATGCAGTTGCTTTTCATATGTTAAATAGACATTTGCAATAATCAAAATAGTAAACTCAAAAACATTTCATAACATGTTACACAAGATAACTAGTAATAGTATATAAGTGTGTCAAAGATACATCGTCTTTGATCATAGGTTGAAAAAAACCTTATGATCGAAAAAAGTGATAGTACAAAAAGACATAGAATGTCATGTGAGTCTACAAAAGCGATGATTCTATCCCTGATGATGATCACGATAAGAAACCACTGCTTGGACCACCCTACAAAGGAACCTCCTAAAAGGTCCTGGGACCCCAATCACATATCATTGTAGCCTAAGTGAAATATCATCTATGTTGGTCTCTGGAATATCTGTTGTGAAATGCTCTAGATGATTCTCCAATTCGGTGAGGGTCTCAGTAGATTGGACTTGTGGGGCCGATACTGCTGCAGTTGGGTGTCTCCTCTCATAAGGCTGGAGAGCGGCTAGTCATCGTGGACCCACATCTGCATTTAAAACTTTTTATTATGAGTTTTGGACGATTTAAAAAACAAAAAAAATAGTTAAAACTTAGAAAATGTTGAAAATGATTTTACCTTAATCATCCCACTGCTCTCCTGGTGGAAGCCATGTCTGAGTCACCACGATAATCCATCCCAACATATGGAAAATCCTGAATCAAAAAAATTTGGTTCCTCAACCAATGAAAATACCGAGGTGGAAATCGAACAACCTCTGAACCCTCCTCAGGATGACGAGCCATCACTGCAACCCAACACATTATCCTAGGCTCTCGAGGAAGACCAGCCTCAGCAAAAAGATGTTGTTGGACCAACATAGTTACCCTCTCTAGACCAAAGCTCACAACTAGGAAACCATATCCAAAGTCTTTTAGTTGTCCATTCTTTGCTCTAGTTAATTTGCCTTTTACATTCGCCAACACAGCCTCGCACCAGTTGAAGATAGTACCTCGATAATAGTTTACTGCCATTCGCATCTGGGATCCAATGGCTACATGCAATGTTGTACTCCCGGATAGTCTGGTGATATTAAATGTGATGACCTTAAGTTTAGGACGAGAGATAGTTTTAATATCGATCCATTTGTCCTTTGTTCGGTCATTGCAAAACTCCAATCAGAGACTAGCGACAGACTGACCACATGGCCTAGTCACAAAAAGTGATAATTGTTCACCTCTCTTGGGCAAACCAATCAAGAAATATATGTCCTCTAGCTCAATTTCGAGCCGGTGGCCACCAATCATGAAACACTGATCTTGTATGGTCCACCTGTCTACCAGCCATTGTAAGAAGTCTACTTGGGCCCTCATGTTGGGTATGGCCCAGAATTTAAATAGTTCACATGCTTTTAATGCCTGTATTGTAGGTGGATGAATTAATACGGCAAGGTCCACATCCTCATGTTCTCATTCCTACCAAATAAACATTTTGTATGTTCTAGATTGCAAAGAAGACATATCAGAACAATTTAGTTCAAAAATGTTTGGGCCGAAATGGAAAAATTTGAAATTTTAACACCTATTTTGTGGGGTCCACACCCACTTGTTATGAATAGTGCATAGGTCTGCACTCATCGTAAGAAACAGGTTTGGACCCCAGACTTTTTCCTTTGTAGAAAAAATTTGGGGTCCGCAGGGGCCGCATGTTGCAGCTGCGGACCCCCGCAAGCATTTTTCTAAAGCAAATTCTCCTCAAAAAATCAATTTTAAAGCCCTAAAAAAAAATGAAAATGGTTGAAATGCAAGATAAGGGTGATGTGTATTACCTGGAGCTGACGGTGTTTGATTCCAACAGACGGATTTTCTGCAATATTCATAGGAAGTTTCTTACCCAAAAGCTCTCACTTCTCACTCTAAAGTCAAACAGTAAAAATGAATTTACAAAAGCCCTTTCTATAAGTTTTTTTGAATAAATGAATTTTTAATTTATTTATTTTTCACTTTAAAAAGGTAAACTTTTGATGCATTTTTATTTATCTTAAACAGGTATGAGTAATGTTTTGAGTTTTTGTGCAGAATATTGGATTTTTCAGGGAAAATTGATCTTTTTCAACAAAGAGCATACTTTTTCACATTTTTGGACTCTTCCAAAACTTACGAAAAAGTGAAACATTGGAGTCCTCTTTAAGCTCTTTTCTGACTTGTATAATGTGAAAAGATTGTCGAGTTTTTCCCTTTTAAACTCGTTAAATAGAATTAAAAAGGTGGTTCACTTACAACTCTTAAATAACCATATAAACACGAAAAGATCACTGGTCTTTTGTCATTTCAAGTTCGATATTGGTTTTAAAA
Source organism: Pinus taeda (assembly GCA_000404065.3). NCBI lineage: Eukaryota > Viridiplantae > Streptophyta > Pinopsida > Pinales > Pinaceae > Pinus > Pinus taeda. Next base: position 171,189 of record APFE030757153.1, on the reverse strand, counting down.
CGATGTGTCTTCGATCGATTTTTTACTTTTTCAGATCGGCGTCACTAATTATGAAAAGTACTCCTTGATCGTAATGGTCAAGTGGTTCTCTCAAGTATTATTTTATACGTTTTCAAGCTTGAGGGAAACAAATTTAATAAAAAGGACACCCATGGAGTTTCCTTCAGTTTTCCTTCAGACTCCCTAAAATTGAAAAACACCGAGTTTCTCCTATACTGGACTCATTAAAATTTAACAGTAAAGGACCTATTCAATTTTAAACAGGAACGAACCACTCCTTCTTAGGGTTCGAATTTTAAACTAAGTTGGACTCATCTGAAGGATGGGCTTATAACCAAGACAATATTATCCTCATCAAGCTTATCAAAAATGAAGAGGTACTTGCCACAAATGGTGGGGGAAAAGAGAGAAAAATGAACCTTTTTGTTATACTGTGTTTTAGAAAAGCAGTTAACGACTCTTGAACATGACACTTTTTGTTTACCTGGGTTGGGAAATCCTTTGCCTAATAGTTAGTAAAACCATATTGAAAGTCTTCAATTGGTTTCTAGGTATTAGCTTTGGGTCAATTGTCACCAAACCATTTGCAGTGTTGTTATGTGTTCAAGAGGTCAGTTCAAATAAACCATTCATTTGCAAAATATCTGTCATCCATTTTGACCATCTCTGAGTTAGTCCTTGCCAAATATATTTCTTCAAAACTTGATCTATGATTTCGTGTTGTGGGCTTGCCTATGACAGATCGCTTTCTATCGACTTCAACTCATTATCAAGAAAGATGATCTAGAAATCGTCAGTACCTTGGAATCTTGCATGCCCTAATGACAGGTTTCTTGCCTTCGATGACAAGTTGCATCATTGACCTTCTATCAAAGGATTCTGTGACATGTTTGACATCAGCTCATTTTCACATTTCATGGATTGTACTGAGTACTTTGAGATCCATTGACATTACTGGTGGTTTCTCTCACACTTGTTAACAGTTTACATTATTGACTGGTAATCAAGTTGTTTCTACCATGTTCAACTTCGACACATTTATTCACATGGATAGAATCGTACTAATTCGGGAAGCAGAAATCAAGACCCTAGATCTAGTTTCTACCATCCAGGCTGCACGGAATTTTGTCATTCATTATATAGTGGAGTATTCATAAACAGATGGATGTGCCCATACTATGTCTATATATGTCTATACTAGTGATGTATTACAAAATCATTCCTGTATCAGAGCAGTTTAGTTAGTTTCTAGTCAATTTTGATCTGAGTATGGGAATGTCTACCTCAGCGATGATATCTTCATATATATATTTTGCATTGAATGTTTTTACAGGTTCCAACTGGAGTGTCCACATGATGATCCTTGAAATGATAAAGCACCGCACTCTTCTTAGATGAAAAATTCTATCTTCATCTATTACAGACTTCGCACTCTAGGGTACAATCTGTTGCACAAAAATTGTTACCTTGACATTCTACAATCTGCTGTGTGAGTCCATCACCACTCATACTTTCCTCCTTTGCAAGTCTTAAGCCTTGGTTCTTCATATCAAGCCTTGAAAGTAAGAGAAAGCCCTCAAAAGTCTATAAAACTCTGGTTCCACACTTTCTCTTAGTATTACCTGCGGTCCCGCACCTAATGGTCATGTCCCTTGCGTACCTGATTACTCTGTCTTTGTGTTATGAGTGCGGACCCCTGTAAAAGTTAAAAAGGCACAAGTATATTCTTAAAAACTCACTTTGAGTCATTTCTAGAAGCTTCTGGAACGAATCTTGAGGTGGCAAGTTCACTCCTTTAAGTTTCATGAATCCCATACCTTAAGGATTTAACCCCTTGATGTGAGGAGCTTATCCCTTTATAGGATGACTCTATGCCTTCATACGTGTACTTGTAACCTCCTTCCTTTGCACTATAAAATAAGGCATTAGGTTGGTTACTGAGGGGGTTGAAAGCTGAATATTTTTCAGGTGAAATACTCTTGGAACATAGTCTTCCTAATTGAGCTTTTGTGAGGAGAGATTACATACATATTTGATCTCATTTGGAAGAGTGTGAGGCTTGTAAAAGTAAATGAGATTCCTATTTCGGACCCTGGGGAGAGCTTGTACAACATCAAGGCACCAAAGGTTGTAAGGTTCTTCTATTTCAAAGTTAATACAAATAAGTGTATTTTTCTCAATAAGCTATGTTTTATGGTTTATTTTATGGATTCCTTGATCACCATAATGAACATGATTTATTATATTAGCTATGCAGGTGTTATTTGATGTGTGCTTATTTTTAATTGCAAGTTCTCAAAAGGAAATGCTTTCGAAAAGTTGAAGGATGGCTGCTACAAACTAGCATTGGACTTAAGGTAGGGTCTTAACAACTCTATAGTTTTTATTAATGAATCACAATATGTTTAGAGAAAGGTAGATTTTCTTGTTCTGATTGTTGCTATATATCTTTTGATACTATGGAGATCGGCCTTGTCTATAAGATTGATTTATCCGTCCAACACTACGCACCTCAGCAAAGGCTACACATGGTGATCCAATGGCCATAAGGGAACTAGTGGGTTGTCTAGAAGTGACTTTTCTAGGCCCTACTAAAGGTTGAGATTCTGCTTTCTTAAGGATTTCGTCTATAAAGGTTGATTGGCTAAGGGTCACCGACCCATTATCTTTATCAGGCTTGGGTAGAGGTTTGGGATACCTTTTTGGCTTTTCTACTTAGTCATGAACACAAATAAACTACTAATTTCTACCCAAAGAAAACAACAACAAATCTGCAGGAAAGTGGGCAAGGAGCATGGCTATTACATACTCTGCACGCAGGTTCTTACCTTCCGTTTTTAAAACCCAATTCTTTCCTAACAGGTTCTTACACTACTCTGGAAAATAGATAAATGGCTACACTCTTCCCCGGCAACAATGCCAAAATGTCAAGTAGTAAAAAGAGTCTTTTTCACCTCTATTTACCCTACATTAATTGTTAATCCAGGAATTATTTGTTATTTCAAAGAGTGTACTCAGTTTTAGGTGGTCATTTGTCAGAGTAATGCTAGTAGTATAGTGCTCTCAATACAAGAGTAAACAGATGCTTGAAATGAAATCTATTGGGAGAAAGAAACTTGGAATTCAAATCATGTGTTCAGAAAGCTACACCAATTTATCAGTTGAGGGTATAGTAACAGTAACTCTTCCCTCTCTAAACTAATGCAATTAAAGAAGCACTCAAAGAAGGATTGTCAAACTAGGAACTAGACAGTATAGGTCAATGTTCACTATAGTTTCAAACCCTCTGCACAATAAAGCAATGACGATCTTCGAACAGCAAGAAATGGAACAACAACTATCTTTATAAATAAGATTGAACAACAACACCTATAATTATAATCTACCGGAACTAAGTAACAGCTTTCGATTTTGAACAACAATTAGAAATGGAACAACAAACTCTCAGAAATAAAGTATAGAACAACAATTGAAATTTAAATGTATAGCTACCAAAGTTAAACTCGCAACACACTTAATCAGTAAAGGGAATAGTAATCAGAGCTCGATACAGTATACATGAATCACAACTATAGAATAGCAACGATTGTAATGGAACAAGAATTATTTCAGAATGGCAATGGTAACAAAGCAGTAATTTCAAATAAACAGTAGTCATGATTTTAAGAGTAAATCATACAATAGTACTGATCCAATAACATACAGCTCATTTAATCTATAAAGAACAACAATACTATGTGATTTTTCACGAGGAACACTAATGCAATGCAGAGTTAGAATGATAACATAGCATTCTTGTGTGATTAATAATAATATTTAATCAAGTATAACAGAGCCAATATGTAAAAGAGTAAAGTGCTTCAGATTATTGAGTAGAGTGAAGGAAATAAATCAAACCACACATGAATAAGAAATATGATACAAGAGAAAGTGATCCACTAGAGCTGGGCCATTAGCCTCCAGCGACTCACTGCTTCAGGCTACTCCAGAATCAACGATAGAACAACAACCAGGTTTTTATATTGAAATATGAAACAAAGTTACATGAACTCACTCTTCAAAGAGAGTCGATGATCAAAGTTCAAGTACTGAAGAAAATTTCATAAAAATAATAATAGTCTTCTCCTCCCAAGCTAACAATGCTACCCCTTTTTATAATAGCCAAATGGCCATATTAACAATGCAGTAAATCATTAAGATAGTGATCCCTCAGGTTCAAAGGATCTTGAGGGATTTGTCAAGCCGTTAACTTGCAATTATCTTCTTATTCTTTTGCGGTGATTGGAGATCTCCTTTTCCTTTTTCTAGCTATTACACTCCAATTTCAATCACCTTGTTTGAGAACAATTCCTTTCCAAAGGGACAACAGTTAACTTGGTCTCGTTCTTTCCTTTGGAATGACAGTCCTCTATTTTCTCCTCTTTCTGCATAGAAAAAGGCTAAATATTAGTCATTTCATATTCGACATAAACCTTCTATATTTTATCATATTTTCTACCATATGCTTATCTCATGATGTGAAAGGGTTGTGAATCTTGAAGAAAATATAACAAGGTAAACGAAAATAACATACCTTCTCCAGTTCCCAGTAGTCTTAGCAAAATTCGAAAGGGCCTTGAAATCCCTTGATGGGTAATGGAGGGATAAGTGGTAAATCTTGAGGGTGGAGATGGGAAATTCCTCAAGGTATTGGTGAAGAAATATAGAGGCATCCAAGCTTGTCTAGGTCCTACTAATCCCTTGACTAGGTTTGGCACGATTTCATTAAAGCCTAGTAGTGTGTGTTTCCTTTTTTGGGCCTAGGAATCCTTTGACAAGTAATGGTGGGATCGCAGTAAAGCCTGGTTGTATAGATTAGGGTTTAAGCCCTAGAAATCCCTTAACTATTAGTAGAAAAATATGTGGCAAAGCTTGAGGAAACGTTGGTTATTTTGTTGTGAGTCCCACATTCATGCCTAGAATATGGCACATGGGTGATTGGCTAAAAGAAAGATTTTGTTCATACCAATGTATTTTTGGGTGGTATGTGGAAGTCCCTCACTTGGTTGGATTATTCATATGTTAATAAGAGCTCTTCTCCTATTATATTTTATAAGTAAATTTACTTTTTATGACGTGGATTTGATGGTTGTTTTATCACTGTTATTATTCTAGTTATATGTTGGTTATAAGCATGGTTTCATAATAGGTTTTGGTTATGGCTCATAAAAAAAGTTTATTTGTAAATGAATGGCTCTGAATTCATGACCTAATGGAAGTTATTTCAGCTATTATGAGAGGAAATTAGACCTTCTTTATGATTCTCAGGTAAGTATCATATCCTTATGTTCAAATATCCATATATAACCTATAGATTACATGTTCACCCTGTGTTGAAAGAAATTATTGCCATGTCTAAGCTTGGTGAGGTCAATTTATTGACGAAGTTTGGGTTAAAGTATCTGCCTTTATATCATTTAATTTTTTGGAAAGTCTCATCAAGTTCTAGACAGTGGTATGGAGACTAGCCCTTAAAAGGTATCTCAAATTTCATAGTCACAGGCATAGAACTGGGAAACTGGGACTGTAGTCACTACCTTGCAGGCTTATGCATATGAATAGAGGCCTACAGTTGAATTTATGTATTGCTAGGTCTGTAGTTGGGAATCCATATAAATGAAAAAGAAAGTTAACTCAAGGTTTAGGCACGACGAGGGGTGGTTTAGCACTTTGGGTCCTATAACTCTTGAGGAAGGTCAGTAAGGTTTCATTTTTTCGACTCCATTTCCTTAAGGTGATATAGGAGTTTGGGTCATGTCATAGTAGTTATTTCTATCATCTTTACACTGGCAAGCTGGTGAAAGTCCGTAGATATGGGAGGGGTGGTTACAAGGTGAAAACATTTTCTGAAGCTCAATATTCTTAAAAAGGTTTGCATTTAGAAATATATTATCCCTTTAAATGAATGATAAATCCTAAGTTAAGTAACTCTTTTAGTAAAAACATATAATAATGAAAAAATTATATATGTTTTACCTTTTACTTCAAATGAGTCACTATAAATTAACCATACTATACCAAATAATTACCTTTTTATTTTTATAAGGTAAAACTTATATTGAATAATTAAAATAGTTCAAGATAGCAAGTTTTAATTTACCGTAGTTGGTCATTAGGAAAAGAAAACCAATGGAAAATCCATGAGCGTTTAATCATCCATACATGAAGGTCCAAAAGGAGATAAACAAAATAGGTAGTTGTTTTGACTTTTGACCTTTGAGATCAATGTTATTAGCTATGATATGACTATCATTTAAACAAAACAAAAAAAACATAACAAGGCACCAAAAAACTTAGACAAGTAGAATTTGATCATGCGGACTTGTATGTGTCTAAGAGATCCATGGTGATTGGAACTTTTCCATGTTGTAAATATGACTATACTGATAGGAGCGAGGGTGGATCAATGTCATGACCAATTTGTATGAATTAGAACATTTCAAACCACATAATACATCAATCACATAAGAAACACATGAGAACACTAGATGTATGTTGAAACCCCTATGGGAGAAAACCACAAAAATATTTATATGAATTTTCTTTAGGTACCAACCTATTATTACATCGATTTGTATGCATCAACATATAAGAGACTTCAATCCCTCGACTAATTTATAGCCACCAACCTCAAGGAGTCATCAATCGAGTCATTTACAAGCACCAACCTGAAGGAGGCATCAATCCCCTAATTTATTTATAATATTTAATAAATATGTGTTCAATCCTACGCTATTATTCTAAAATTTTGATACTATGCTTTCTCAATTTCATAATTTTATAGACATTGTACTAAGTTTGTTATGCATATTTCACTTGTTCTAGATTAAATACCTCTCATCCTTACGTCCTGCAACACTCTTTTAATTGCACACCACATACTACTTTATGCTTTTGTATTTGCAGTTGTTTGTGTTATGTTTCTTAGATAATATATCTGTAGTCCAAATATCCTCTTCAAACTTGATCTTCAAACTTCATTTCTCTGGCCCTTCTTATCAAATCCCTGCTAGATTTATTTTCCTTATGCACAAACTGTACTCTCTTGATTTTGATTTATTTATACGAAGTAGCTAGATATGGACCAATGAAAATAGTAACGGCTTGGAGGCAATGCTAGACATAGTCCAATCATTGATGTACTATTATTAAGAATTTTTCTTATCCATTGGCTCTTTTAGTGTTTTCTTAATTAGTTTGGTTCTCACCATCACTCTCCTATCTATTAGCTCTTCTCGTTTCTTTTTAATTAGTCTGGTTCTCACTATGTATCTTGAATTCTCCCCCTTTTACATCAATGGAAAAGGAGACTTATTTCGTGAGGATCCTCTACTGTAGATGAATCCTCCTATCACCAAAACCTCTTATATGAAAGCCAGATAAATGACCAAGGACAATTAGTGGGCTAATTCCATTTGCAGAGAAGAGATCATTCCCAACCTCTTTATAAGATATTCAAAATTCTCTTTGATAAGAGTTTTAGTGAATATGTTTGCTACATACTCCTTCGTTGGAATGTATTTCAATTTAATGGTTTGATTTGAAACTTATTCTCTTAGAAAGTGATATTTGATGGGAATATGATTGATATTTGAGTGGATAATATGATTTTTATAGATGTTAATATCATTGGTGTTATCACATATATTGGGCACAACTTGATCACAACTTATGTCCAACATGATGTTGCTGCAATATACTCTACATTCAACTATGGATAGGGGAATTAATGTTTGTTTCATGATGATGCAGGAGACTAAATAACTACCTAAAATAAAGGATCCTCCACTAGTGTTTTTTATGTCATCAAAACTACCAAACCAATCTTCATCTATTAAACTTTGACAATCAAATATGTGCCTCTTGGATACCATAGTCTTAAATCTATGGTTCCTTAAAGGTATCTGAAAAGTCACTTTACTACATTCACATGATCATTCTTATTTGGATTTGAATTAAATCTACCAAATACTCCTAATACTTGCATAATTTATTGTCTTGAGGTTGTTAAATAACATAAACTTTCAATCATAGTCTTGTACATTGTAAGAACTACCTTTAGAGATTCATCATCCTTATTAAATTTACATCCTATTAACATGAGTGTGGTCAAAAGTGCATAGTTGTCCATGCCAAATTTAATCAATATTTATTTTAGATATTTAGTTTGATAAATCAAAATTTCTTTTATTTATTGATTATCTTCAATTGAAGGAAAAAGGAAAATTCACCTAGCATAGACATTTTAAATTCCTTCTACCTATCGACTTCAAAATATTTACTCATGAATCAACATCAATACCAAAATTATATCATCTACATAAATAAAAATAATTAAAAAATTATCATTCTTAGCTTTTATATAAATTTTTTCACCTGTTGTCCCTTTCTTAAAACCTTGGTTCTATGAGTATTTATCTAGCCTTGAGTACCAATCTTGAGATGCTTATTTTAACCCATGAAGGGATTTCTGTAATTTGCACACATGGTCTTCATCTTATGACAGTTTGAATCCTTTTGGATGCTCAATATATACTTTTTCCTATATGTATCCATTTACAAATGTTTATTTGACATCCATCTGATACAATTTAAGTCTTTTGCGGCATGAAAAAGCCAAAAACATTCTTATGGATTCATGTCTGGAAACTTTTGTAATGGTTTCTTTAAAGTCAACACCCTCTACCTGTGCCTATCCTTCAAATAATATTTTGGATTTTTTCTTAACTAATTGTCCATATTCATTCAACTTATTCTTGAAAACTCATTGTGTTCTAATCACATACTTTTCCTTGGGTCTTGGCACAATCTCCCATGTCTTATACTTTTCAATTTAGACTAGTTCTTCATTCATAGCCTTGATCGAATGTTGATCTTGAATAGCTTGTGAAAATATTAGTGGTTCTTTCATGGATAATAGGAAAATATTTTCATGGATTGAAATACCTATAGGTTTCCTTCTAGTTTCAACTCAAGATTATTTATTTCCAAGTATTTGACTATCTAGATTAGGCTTTTGAACATACATGCACGGATTTTTTAAACTGAAATTAAAATTGAAGATTTTCTATAAAGTTTTACAAGATAGTTTATGTCTTATGGGAAAAGCGTAGATATTGAAAAGTCACATAATATAAGTTAAAATTTACATATTTTGATAGCTAAAAATTAACAATAACTAACATCATAACACAACGATTTGATGGCAGAGTCCACCTCTCCTGGGCTATGTCTCTATGTCCAGTTCCCAATGTTGGCTCTTTATATTATATGCTCAAATTTGAAATTAAATCAACATACACTTCTCAAATTGAAAAAATTACACTTCCATTACGTCCAAAACACCCAAAAAACTCTATGTACACTCTTCTTGGGCTCAAAAGGATGCAAAATGGCCAAATTAGGCCTCCTCCATTTTCTTGTTAACTATTCTGCAAATTCATCCTCCCTGCAAAATTGGCAACAAAATTAGCCTTTGGCAGACAAGTAAGGCAAAATTTTAGCCACCACAAGATGTGGGTTCAAACCATGAAACCTGCCATGCTGGGTGCAAAATTTGAACAGTTAACTGATCAAACTGGGTGGCATACCTATATTTATGCCCTCTGAGTGGTCAAATGGCTCATACATGACTATGGGGCTTGTGCCATATGCTATGTGCCACTTGGCCCTAATCCTAGTCCCCTGTTAGATAATGGGATTGTGGGCTAGAGTGTGGTCAGGGTGCCATGCACCGCATCCCTCTATAACTCTTGTTGGGGGTTGTGTTGTATAATGAAACCATGGCTTGGGGAATGGGAAAGGTACCACATGCACTACCCCTCTTTTATGTTGCCTATGGTCATATAACTGCCATATGTTCTGGGGCTCAGCCCCCGGCTGGTGCGACCACCACCAACCGCCAATACATTTAGACCTAAATATATGCCCTCCACCTCCATTTACCAAGGAACATCAATGGAACATTGGTAGAATGCTTTTTTACTTTCTATGTGGACAATGGTTCAAACACTATGGAGGTTCATTCAGCCCATGACCAAAATTTTGGCGTGAAAAATCAAGACACGTGGTATTCTCTCGTAGGGCCATGTGGCACCTCTAGTTGGCCCATGTGGTGACCTATAATTGCTCCACCACAATAACCTTTCAACCAATCATTGTGTGCCACATGTCCTTCTATCATTGGTCCAACCTGTCAGTCATACATATTAGTCAGCTAATGACATCAGCATGACATCATCTTATGCACTACCACATGGCATCTGTACATCACCTAGTTAACCCTGCAAGTTTACTTTTCTTTTTTGTCAAAAACTTCATAATGCAATAACTTCCTCATATAATGTGAGATTGAGGTGATTCAAACATCATTGAATTAAGAGTGATGAGATATACATTTTGGCACTAGTTTTGGGAGAATTTGACCACTTTACTTTTTTAGCATATTTTTTATCCCCTGGATCATTCCTCCCTACTAGAATCTTTTGGACCACAAAAAGTTTGGTTTTACTTAGCAAGTAAGTGAGGGTACAACTCCCTCACTTTCCTGATCTCTATCAAATTTTATTTGCTTAGATTGGTACCTTTGATCCCCACTTGAATATACTCCACATTGCGTCTCCATGAAGTCCTTATCCTCCTATGTATAATTGAGTCTTCCTGCAAGTCATTTAAATATTCAGGAGAAAAATATTCTATAGTTGGAATCTAGGCATTCTCTTCTTAATAATCAGTCATTGGAGGCTCACAAAATCTCAAGTCTTCCACATTCACAATAGAATAAATTTACATGTAATGTGGAAAGTCTAATCGGAGAGTTTTGTTACCAATCTTCTCCAATATTTTGAAAGGACCATATCTGATTGACTTGATATTTTTACCTTCACCTTGTATTCTTTCCTTTTTAATGTACAACCAAAATTTATCTCCCACGTGGAAATCATGACCAACTCAATGCTTATCATGTCTTATTTTATACTTGGCTTTTCTTTTCTCTAGTTGTTCTTATACCCTCTGGTGCACGAGATGAATTTTTTCAACAAAATGCTTGTCCTTGTCCACATCATTATGTCCATTTACAGCAATAGCTTTACCAAAGATGAAACCCAAAAGAGACTTTGGAAAATAATCCAAACAAGCTTCAACTGAAGATGCTTGCATAGATGAATGCTTGGCACGATTGTAGGAATGCTAGATGTAAAGAAAATGTTCATCCCAAAGTTTAAGATGCTTACTACAATATCCTCGAAGGATATGCACTAATTTTCTATTCACTAATTTTGTATGACCATCGGTTTGTGAATGAAATGTGGTGCTCTTCTTCAACTTTATGTCGGTGAGTTCCAATAAAATTGATAAAAACTTCCCAACAAATTGTGAACCTTCATAAAAAAAATAGAAGTGGGAAACCCAAAGTGAACCCACACATTTTTGAAAAACATCATTGCGGTATGTTCAGTTGTAACCTATTTTTTATATGGAATCAGCACACACATTTTTGTCAAACAATCCACAACAACATATAGATAATCATGATATTTCCTACACATTGGTAGTCCCCCAAAAAAATACGTAGAAATACTTTCCCAAGGATGAGAAATAATAGGAAGTGGAGTGTACAAACCCAATTTTCCATTACTTGTCTTGCTAGTAGCACACATGGAATATCATTTTATCTTGATACAGTTTCATTCGTGTGAAGACAATAAAAATACCTATGAATTTGAGCAACTATTTTTCCTACACCAAAGTGGCTAAAATTAACAGAAGTGTGAGATTCCATAAAGACACTAACTCTTTAACCATGTGGAGCACATAGATTGCCAAGATGATAAAACAACTTGTTATGAACATGATAATCCAACTCTTCAACATGATTTTCTTGACCCAAAGTTGCTTAAGTAGCTTGTAGAATTTTCGTAGATTCACAAGATCATGCACTTTTCTAAAGCACGGGATAAGAATCTACTTCTACTTTCAACTAGAAAAATCCAATAGATCGATGAAAACAATATTAACAGGAAGAAGATAAATCAATGGCACATAACACAATAATTTTTCCTGGGGAAAGCCATAGCTCAAAATGTCGCCTATCTGTATTTCATTAAATTAGAGATTTGAGTGAAGATGCAAAGCTTCTTCTCACTAAAACAATTCCGCACAAGTATGCTCAACTCTCTACCTCACAAGCCTGCTATTAGCCAATACTTAGCCAATTTCCCTGCCTTCCAAGCCCTGATTATATTGCACAATTCCTAGGATGAATAGTCTATATATAAAGGGAATTCATGCTTCCAAAAATGCACAATCCAAACATAGGTCCTTCTCTCATTGCATGCATGATATTTACAACTCAGTAAATCATACAACTGATAATACGTTGTCCCTGCACTCTAGTCTCAACTGTGTCTTACTTTGAGCTGACATGTGTGAGTTTCTAATGAGAGAATCTTAAGTTAATTGGAGTAACACTTGTGGATGGACCAATGCACCAACTCACTCTTAGTCATGTATTAGTTCCACAAATGTTTAGAACTAATCTAACCAACCATAACTGATTAACTAAGTTAATCTAATTACAACTCAAATAAAATCATCCTATACCCATAAAATTTAAAGAGAACATTTAAATGACGATAGAAATACTTCCAACTTCAAATTCCTAAGATAATTAATTTAATTAAACTTAATTAGTTATTTAAAAGATCCTATGAAAATAGAAATCGATTTTAATTCGTAGCTTAATTCAAGGAAAAATTAAACTCGAATTTCTTGTTTCCATTTCTCAACACCCCTTCTCAACAATAAAGGGAATATCTGCTACCCTAATCTTGCCCCTATGAAACTCAAATTGACATCTTGACAATGCCTTTATCAAAATGTCAGCATCTTCTCCTCTGTGGAAATGTACACTAACAACATGATTTGCCTCAATACACAATCTGTGAGATGATGATATCGATTATCAATGTGCTTGGACCTATCATGAACAACTGGATTTTCAGAGAGTTTAACACAATTATGATTATCTCATTAAATCACTGTCGGACTCATCTTTTGACCAAACAGACCAACTGGGATCTTTCTCATCTAGATGGCCTTACATGTTTCTAAACTTGCATCTATGTACTCTACCTCTATCGAATTGATTGCAACCGATCTCTATTTCCTCTTGTACCAAGAAATTGTTGCTGACCCAATACTAAAAATCCCTCCTGATGTGCTTTTATAGTCAGATGGACTCCCCACCCAGTCTGCATCTGTGAATCCTTGAAGCTTCACTCCCTTTGTCCATATGTACCATAATTTGTATTCAGTAGTTCCCGTGATGTATATCAATACATGCTTTAACACCTTCCACTACATCTTGGTAGGTTTAACCATCGCTTCAATAATCTTGTTAACTACATGGCATAAATCTAGTCATGTGTTCACCAGGTACATGAGTGAACCCACAAGTTTCATGTAAATAATAGCTTCCACTACCTCTCTCGAAATGGAATCCTCCTTCCTCCAGTTATCAACTAGAGGAGTATCCACAGGCTTACAGCTTTCCATGTGGAACCTCACGAGTATCTCGTTTCATACTTTCCTTGAGACACAAATGACTCCCCATCACCCTACCATACTTCTGTGCCCATAAATTAATGCATGAGCTTCAAATCCTTCATCTAAAACTCTCTTACAAGGTCCCCCTTCCAAGCTTTGACCAGTTGATCATCATGTATTAGTATGAGATCATCAACATAAAGTAAAATGATAAAAAATTTACCTTCTACCACTATGTGGTACAGGTTCACATTTCCTTCACTGTTTGTGAAGCCCAACCCAGTGAAGTAGTTGTCTATCCTAGTGTACCAAGCACGAGGTGCTTGCTTTAGCCCATACAATGCTCTTTGTAGTATGCACACATGTGACTCATTATCGAAGGTTTCAAAACCTTCAGGTTTCTCTATATACACCTCTTGCTCAATCATGCGATTAATGATCTGTAAAATACCATGGATATTCCACCGAATAGTTCATCACAACAGATCTTATAATATTATATTAAAAAATCTAAGATTCTACACTATTACAGCTTTATTCAATTTCTAGATCTGTAGATTTTATTATAATTAGTGCATGAATGTGAATATAAATGATGTAGAAAATTAGATAACAAATAAAAAATTCTCACACACATTTAAGACCCAAGATATGCTCTCTAGGAATCCCTTTTGGGAGAAAACCCAGGTGGAAGGTGAGGTCGTTTTGCTCTCTTTCTCTATTTGGAAATATGGCTGTAAGTACAAAGAAGTAATGCATGTGGCTTGTGGCTACTATAATGCACAAATCCTCTCTATGTGCTCTAACTCCTATCTCTCCTAGATAACTTTTCTCATCTATAGAACAAAATGCTCTCGAAAGAATGGAATGCCTCTTCTTCCTAGTGGCCTGGTTATAACAAAGCCTGATAGCCTACTAGTGGTTAAGTTTGACTATATTAACTCTTAACTATATTTATAAAATAGACCCTTATAGAGTCTTTTACATCATAAAAACGTGGCTAGACCCTTTTCCATGAATAATGGGGGCTGACACAGTATCCTCCTTAACTATAGGTGTGAAAACAACAAGATCAACTTCTGAGTGGCATAAATTTTGCATACGGACTCCAATTAACGTGATTCTTGTGCTGTTGGAAAAATTTCAGTGTGTAGAATAGTGTGAGAAGGCTTTCCATTATGGGGAAAAATTACCCCCAAAAAATATTTTTTGAAGCCTCAAAATGTTCGTGGAAGGTTTTAGACCCCATTTTTCCAAACTCCACCCCGCCAGTAAATATGGTCCCATGAGTTGATTCCTCTAATTTATCCACTCCAAATGCATTGATATGGATGAAAATAATTATAATGATCCAATTCATATCAATTGAGGAAGGTTTTCTTTAAATCCATCTATTGTATCTTCCATCCCATTTGCATTGATAGTTCCAATATAGATCGGATCGATAAGTACCTTGCAACAGGAGCAAAGGTCTCATCATAGTCAATCCCCTATACCTGTGAAAAGACAGGAGATAAAAATCTAGCCTTATGCTTCTCCACACTACCATTTGCAGCTTTCTTTACCTTGTAAAACCAACGTGATCTCACCATGGACTTATCCTTTAGTTTCAAGACGACATCCCAAACATTGTTATGAACTATGGAGTCATACTCCTCCAACATGGAATCAACCCAAATCCATTATTGAACTTCTTCCTAAAAGGAAGATGGCTTGGTCACAACACACCCACTTATGAGATACATGTATCTAGTGTACCTATTAGGTGATCTCCTTTATCTGTGTTGTGGTGTGGGTGCTCCCACATTCTCTTTAACATCCAACGACAATCTATCTGCCTCTATGTTGCACTTTCTCTCATCTATGCAAGACTCTACCCAAGTGTATGTCTCCTCTCTTAGATCCTCTGCATGTGGCTACTTCACATAAATCTGAGGCACCTCAACCTTAGGAGCTAAAATCTTCTCAACCACATCTAGCTAAAGATCCCTCTCAAGGGAAACTCGCATGACCTTCTCCTGATCGAATCTGATATCCCTAAAAACCACTATTATCCTATTGGTTGGAAAGTTCACCTGATAGTTGTCGAGAGTATCAATTTACCCCATAAATACCCCCAACTCTGTTGTTGGCTCAAGCTTCTTCCGTGCATCTTTTGTCACATGGAAATATACTGATCCAAATATCTTGAAGTGACCAACATCTAACCTCTTGCTATAATAAGCCTCCCCTGGTGTCTTTATCCCAAGTATCTAATGCGGGCTATAGTTCTTAACATAAACTATTGTGTTGCAAGCCTTAGCCTATAAGTCTAGTGGGAGATCCTGATCATGGAAAACTGCCCTCGCTACCCCTATTATGCTTCTATTGTTCCTCTCAGCCACCGTATTCTATTGAGGGTTATGGGTTTCTTCCAACTCCCATTTAATCCCTTCTACTGCACAGGAGTTCTTAAACTCATTTAGGACATACTCACCACCATTATCACTTCATCGAGATTTAACCTTCTTCCTTGACTCTTACTCCACTAATTCTTTAAATTCACGAAAAATTGTGCAAGTTTGATCCTTCTTCTTCATGAAAAATATCTAACATTTACAATAAAAGTCATCAAAAAATATAACATAATACATTTTTTGGCTGTGGATGTTGTCAAGAATGGTCCACACACATCTGAATGGACTCACTCTAGAATAGCCTTTTCTTGACTGTCTCAGTTGTGAAAGGAATACTTGGTGTATTTACCAAAAGTACACCCCTTTCATGTATCAACTTAATCTTGCATACCTTTGGGAAAATCGATGGAGATTTTTTGCATGATCTTCAAGGCCCCATGATGTAAGTGGCCCAATCGCTTATGCCACAACTCACCAATATTTTGGCTTTGCACCATCTCTTCTTTCATGCTCAAAGAAATAAAATCCTCTACCTCCAGCCTATTGATATTCTTCACCCGAATCCATATCTTCTTTACTTGAATTGTGGTTATGCGTCAAAGGAACACCTTTGTTTTCAAGAAGATCACATCATAGCCTCTATCCTCAAGCATGGAAACGGATACCAAGTTCTTCTTCAGCCCAGGCACATACGTAACATTCTTCAAGGTGAGTGGAGCCTTATGCTCCCTATGAAAAGTACTCGTGTCTAATTAAGTAGCACGATACCTCCCATTGTCACTAATCTGAATATACATCTAGATATCTTTCACCAACAGGTCACTGAATAACTCCTTATTGTCATTCATGTGGAATGAAGCTCCACTGTCTAAGTACCATACACTTCCCATCATTTATGGCACCATGCCTACAATGAGGGAAAATTCGAATTTGAATTGAGAGGCCAAAGCCTCACCTACCACTCCTCCTGAGGACTTATTCTTGGAATTCTTGACTGGACAAGTTGCAACAAAATGACTAAGCTCATGACAATGAAAGAATTTCACTTTCATCATGTATTTCTTCATACCTCCATGGCAAGAATCTGATTTGGGATGGTGATATTTTCCTTTCCCCTTCTTCATCTTAATCGATAAGACAACTTTCATCATCATCAGTCTTTGATGAAGAGCCATCCTTGGTGTTCCTCTTTATCTCTCCCTGCGTCACATCCTACCATAGTCGTTCCTAATCTGGCAGCTTCTTCCAACCATTGACAAAGTCTTGACAACTATGCCAACTCTTTGGGAGTCCCAGAATAGCAAGAATCACCATATCATCCTCGGCAACCGTGATTCCAACACTTCTAAGTCCAACACGACATTGAGTGAACTTGGTCAAGTATTTTGGAACAGTCTCACCTTTCTCCATTTCATTTTTTCAAAGTTTATCCTTCAGTGCCAATTTTCTTTTGTCACTTTTGTTTTGATACAATTCTGTCAATTTTTTCCATATATCATATTGATTTTCCTTTCCATGGATACTCAAAACAATGTGGTTCTCGAACTCCGTCAAGGATTATCTGCCTTGTCTTTGCCACACACTTTTCCATTTGGCTAGATTATGTGCATCTGATGTTCTTAGCTTAGGAATGTCTTTATCAATGAATTCCTTCAGGCCTTTATCCTCTAGCACAACCTCCATTCTATCCCTCCAGGATTATAACTTGAGCTTCCTTAAAAGGAATGCTCAAGCTGAAACCATAGAATGCCATTTGAAGTATATATTGCAAATTCAAATTTCACCTGTAACCCAAAACTCAATACTTCAAAATCTCCTCTCGTATATTGAATTCAACTATGATACTGTGTATAATTTCCCATATATTCCCAAGCTCATGCAATTTTCTAAAGCAGAGGACAAGAATGTACTTCTACTTTCAACCAATAGAATCCAATAGATCGATGAAAACAATATGAACAAGAAGAAGACAAATCAATGGGACATAACACAATAAGTTTTCCTAGGGAAAGCCACAACTCAAAACCTGCTTATCTATATTGCATTAAATCAGAAATATGACTGAAGATACAAAGCTTGTTCTCACTCCACGCAAGTATGCTCAACTATCTACCTCACAAGCATGCTATTAGCCAACACTTATCCAATTTCCACTACCTTCGAAGTCCCTATTATCTTGTGCAATTCCTAGGATGAATAGCTTGTATTTAAAAGGAATTCATGCTTCCAAAATTATACAATCCAAACATAGGTCCTTCTATGATTCCATGCATGATATTTGCAACTTTGTAAATCATACAACTGATAGTACATTGTCCGTACACTCTAGTCTCAACTAGGTATTTCTCTAAACTAACACGCATGAGTTTCTCATGAGGGAATATTAAGTTAGCTAGAGTAACACTTGTGGATTCGCCAGTGCAACAACTAATTGTTAGTCCTCTATTAGTTCCACAAATAGTTAGAACTAGTTTAACAAACCATAACTTAGTAAACTGAGTTAATCAGATTACAACTCAAATAAACTCATCTTCAACCCCTAAAATTTAGGGAGAACATATACATGACTACATAAATACTTTCAACTCAAAATTCCTAAGATAATTAATTTAATTAAACTTAATTAATTATTTACAAGTTTCTATGAGAATAGAATTTGATTTTAATTCACAGTTTAATTCAAGGACAAATTAAACTAGACTTTATTGTTTCAATTTCTCAACACATCTTTAAAATCTTCATCTTGAGATGATTATTCAATATAACTTTCATGCATGATTGAATTATGCTTAAGAATAGCAAATGCATTAATAGTAGGCCTTAACACCATATCTGAAACTCTGTTGTATATACCTTTCTTATACATGATTCCCAAATGAAACTGTTTTAGGAATCCCATCCACCTAAAATGTCTACCTTCTTGTAGCTTGGTTTGTGATTGTAAATATTGAAAAGGTTGATGGTCAGTACGAATAATTGTTTCTTTGCAAATCAAATAATGCTGCCATTTTTTTTACCAAAGCATACAACTCTTTACCATAAGTTGCATAGTTAATTACTACATTGTTAAAGATTTCAGAATGATAACATATTGACTTACTATGCTGCATCAAAATTTCTCCCTGACATATTCACTTGCATTGATTTGAATTGAAATGGTTGTTTAAGATTTGGAAGTGCTATAACTAGTGTTGTTTTGATCTTATTCTTTTAAAGTGTCGAACACTTTCTACTTCTTGCCTCCCCACTGAAAGACATGTTTCACACTTGTCAAAGAATGTAATGGTGTTGCAATGCGTGAGAAGTTAGGAAACACATTTCTCTAATGTTGGGTTGCTACCAAAAAGATCCTAACTTTTGTTACATTGTTGGTTTTAGGCCAATTCATAATAACATCAAATTTTAAGGGATCGATGTTCAATTCACCCCATCCTATAATATTACCCAAATAAACCAAATAGATTTTCCCAAATTCACATTTAGACACCTTCAATTACAAAATTTCCTTTTTCAAGACATCTAGAACTTGTTTCATGTGCTTGAAATGCTCTTCACGAGTCTTACTGAAAATCATAATATCATATAAGTAAACTATGACAAAATCATTAAGGAATGGTTCCAACGCATCATTCATAACTATCATGAATGTGCCAGGTACATTGTAAAGTCCAAATGACATAACTAACCATTCAAACAAACCTTGTTTTTTCTTGAAAGAAGTTTTCAAAATATCATCTTCAACAATCTATATTTGATGATAACCGCTTCTCAAATCTAATTTAGTAATGTAAACAACTTCCCTTAACTAATCCAGTAAATCATCCATGTGAGGAAGAGGATAGTGATTCTTTGTTGTGATCTTGTTCAAAGCTTGGAAATCCACACACATGTGCCATGTACCATCTTTATTTGGAACCAAGACAAAAGGACACCAATAAGGATATTTTCTAGGCCTCATGATCCCTTTGTCAAGAATCTCATGGATTTGTTTCTTAATCTCTACATTCTCCGAAATTGCCATTCTATACATGCCAATATTTGGAAGTGGTGCATCCTGCTGGAAGTGAATATCATGTTGGATTCCTCTTTTTGGAGGTAATCCTTCAAGTTCCCGAAACATATTAGCATAAGTGTTAACAACTTCAACCAATTCATGATTGAGTTTGGAATTTCATCTTGTGAAAGCTTTAGATTCAGCAGTATATTTAGCCTTAATTATCAAGAATACAAAATTATTACTACCATTTATAAGCCTTTTCATTTGACTAGCACTAACTAGAGATAATTTCATCTTCTTGTGATGTGTTCTAACAATATACTCAAGTCCATATTTAAAAATATAATATTTGTTCTCATGAAAATAAAATATAGCTTTTGAGTCATACAAGTATGGACTCCCTAAAATAATTCTGCAAATATCAAATGGTATAACATCAAGCTCTACCTCATCTATAAATTTAGTAGTGATGGAAAATTTGAGTTTACATTTTTCGTCACTTGTAATTAGGCATCATGGCATACCCAACCAAAAGGGTAAGGTTTAGCATGAGCTGTATTTTCTAAATTAAGTTTCTTGACAATCGCTTCAGAGATAAGATTGACTTGGGATCCACTATCAAATAATGTATCAACCTTTCTATGTTTTGTAATGACCCTAATATTTAAAAGTTTACTTATTTCTTATCATTTTGAGATTCAAGAGGCTTACTAGAAGAGATATTACTTTCATTAGCAACTATACCTTCCATTCACATGGTTTTGATTTTGGTTTCATCACCTGAATCAAATCGTAAATCTTGTTGAGTTGTAGCAATAGTCTTTTGTTTCCTCTTGTTATTGAACTTCTTTGGTCTCATTTCTGGATGTAATTTCCAAATGTCTTCATCATGGCCATCTTTTGAAAAAAATTACAGGTAAGCTTCTCTCCCTCTTTCTTGATAGTAGCATTATTTTTTCCTTTTCCTTTAGAATTCCCCTTTCCTTTGTCTCAAGATTTAGAAGGCTTCTTGCTAGTCTCTTGAGGAACATTCTTTCCTCTCGATTCTAAATGAGTTTCCTAAACACATACTTCATCTAGATAGGTGGGTATAAACATAAGTATAATATGTCTCAAATAACTATCTAATCCACCTATATATTTAAGGAGAGTATATTGTGAATATAAATCAACATCCAAGATTAAAGCTCTTCTTCCAAGTTTGTGTATAACTTTGGACTTTCTAAAGTTTATCTTGTATAAATATAAAAAATTTCCAATCCATAATTTTTTTTCATATAAGCTAATGTATAAAATTTCCTTCTTGATGCAGCTATGAAAGCATTCCAAGAAGAGATAATTTTACCACTTTTATATTCTTAAGTTTTGGCCTCCCAGTAGATGAGGGTTGCACCTTCCAAGTGAAGAGAAGAAATTTGGATCTTTGTAACATCATCATCAATATTTTGAATCCTACAATAGACCTTAATTTGACAAGCCTAATTGTCCAACTTTTCAGCATTTACTTCCCCATTGTACATATGCAATTCAAACTTGATAACAAGATTAATCAAATGATACTTAGCATGTCCCTTTCGAGATGGAGGTGGAGTAGGTCTATGAGGTGAAGTATTTGAAGAACGAGGTGAGGATGGAGGTGAAGATGGAGGTGAAGGAGGAGGTGGAGATCGAGGTGGAGGATTGCTCCCATAACCACCATTACCTTTTGGTTGATTATAACTTTCTCCTTGCATCCTTACTATTCTCTCATTGTACAACATGTTCACCATCTCATACATATCATAGAAAGTTTCTAAAGCCTCTCTCATCCTCAAAAATTAGTTCTTTTCATTCTTAATGTGCCATGATTTGTGGATTTTGTGATCTCCTTGAACCAATTTAAGGGTTTGGTTCATCAAGTACTCCTCCTCTTTTCAATTTAGACCTTGTAATCAATTAAGAAAACACTTGCAAAAACTATTAATCCTTCAGAAAATCCATGCTCTAATACCAAACTAATCTAAAATTAAAATTGAAGGTTGTATGTAAAGTTTTGCAATCTAGTTTATGTCTTATGGGAAATGGATCAATATTGCAAAATCATGCAAACTAAGTTAAATTTTGTAGATTTTAACATGTAAAAATGGACAATAAGGAGCATCACAACACAATAATTTGATGACAGAGTTAACCCCTTCTAGGCTATGTCTTTGGGTCCATCTTACGATTGTGGCCCTTTATATTATATGCTGAAATTTGAAATTACATCAACATGCAATGCTCAAATTACAAAAAAACACAACCATTGTGTTCAAAACACCCGAAAACCCTTGTGTAGGCTCTTCCTGGGCTCAAAAAGGTTGAAAAATGGCCAAGTTAGGCTTCCTTCTCCATTTTCTTATTAACTGATCTAAAAGTTCATTCTCCCTGAAAAATGGCAACAAAAATACTCTTTGGTAGGCTATTAAGGTAAACTTTTAACCAATGTAGGTCATGAGTTCAACCCACAAAATCTATTGTGTTGGGTGCAAAATGTCAAATTGTTAACCAATCAAATTGGGTTGTGCCCCTATTTTTCCACACTCTAATCTATCACTTGGCTCATATATGACCATGGCACGCAAGCCATAGGCCACATGCCTCCTAGCCCCACTCTTGGTGACATGTCAATGAATGTGATTGTGGGCTAGAGTGCAGATAGGGTGCCACATGTCCCGCCCCTCTGTAACTCCTGTCGAAATTCATGTTATATAGTGAAACCACAGGTTGGGGCATCGACAAGGTGCCACATGCCACACCCCTCTTACTCATCGCCTATGGTCATGAAACTTCCATATCTTATGGGTGTCTAAAGAATACTTCTATCTGAAGTATATTTTATGTTGTAGGGGCTATGTTTGTGATTTGATCTCAAATACTTTTTGCACCTTGAATTTAATGTTGGATTAGGATCATGAGACCCAAAATGACTTATTATTGAATCAATTAAAATTAATTGGGTTAGATATGATTATGTACACCTATTTTATTCTTTAAATGTTGTGATCTATTTTTGTCTAATGTTTAGAAGTGCAAGAAAGTTACGAGTTAATATTTGCATATATGTATGTTGGTTCGTGTCTACAAAAGCACATGCACTCATAGGTTCTACTCTTCAAAATAGCGTATACAAAAGAAAATCCTCTTCCTCAAATTTGAATGATCTACCTGATCAATTTTATTTTTTTACTACTATCTATCAATGAAGTCTTCATAGATCTGAATGTAAAATTGAATGCATAAGGAGTTTGATATCTGATTGATTGATTGAATAAATGAGAAGGGTGATCTCTAATACTTCCTTTGTAAAGCTCTGTAAATAGACAGTAGATGGTCAGCATATTTCTAGTTGGTATAGACGTGATTCGTAAATTTTATGTTTCAATAGTCTTGAAGGTATACAAAAGTTTGATTATAGGAAGTAGCATATACACTGAGGTTGGGTTTAGTAAAGTAATGTATACATTCGGATGCATGATTTTTGAGGTTGCAGTTGGTTCTGAATGATGACACAAGTTTCTGGGTTCAGCACAATGTTTTGGTGACAGTGATCTAATTGTTCAAATTAACTAATTGTTGGTTGATGTAGTTTGAGTTTCAAAGTTTGTGAAGCGTTGAGTATGAAAATTTGATGAAACAAGTCCTTCATGTGTATTGTAGTGTACCAAGAGAGCCCAGTTTGAAATGAAACATGGTCCCTAGAGGAAGAGAGAAGGTCGTAGCCTTTCCTATAGGTCGGTGCCTACATACAAGTAATCACATTGGCTAGCACAAGAGCTAGGGGGTTACAGCTCCCTTCCAATAGAAGCTGGAAAATGGGAGAAGTTGTAGCCTTCTATAGGTGGGTGCCTATGTATTGGTATGAGTCTGCACTAGTACAAGATTGTAAATAGACTTTCTTATTATTAAAAGAATACAAAGACGACAGTAGTAGGTGGTTTTCACCCACATTGAGTTTCCACCTTAAATCTTGGTGTTCATGTGTGTTGCTTATGTGTGATGGTTTATTCCACTTTTACTACTCTGTTTTTAAATATCAACACATGATAAATTGTCTAAATCACAAGTTTTGTGGGTGTACGCTGGCTTCTCTAATCATAGTTTCGTGTACATGCTAATTCACTTTACAAAAGTAGCATATATAAATCTATTTGAGAAAAGAAAAATTATTGATTAGATAATACTGATTCGGCACCCTCTCAGTATTATTTCCAACAATTGGTATCAGAGCAGGTCCTTCTGAAGAAGCTTGATCGCTTGAAGGAAGATCTTTGAAGATGAATAATCAGGAAGGCATGGGATCCATCAAACCACCAATCTTCAATGGGAGCAACTTAGTATAGTGGAAAATAATAACCAGAGCTTATCTACAATCAATTGGAGCAGATGTTTGGGAAATTGTAGAAGGAGGATATCAATTTCTAGCAACAATTCTTATAGGCTCTCACGTAAGAAGTTATAAGAAACCAATGCCAAAGCTATCAATACATTATTGAGAAGTCTGTTAGAATAAGAGTTTGTCAAAGTCTTGCAACTAAAGACAACCAAAGAAATATGGGACAAAATCATTCAAAGCTATGAAGGATACTCTCATGTAAAACATGCTAAGCTTAAAAAATATCATAATTCAGTATGAAACTCTTAAGATGCATAGTGATGAGAGTGTTGCTAGTTACTTATTACATATAGATGAGATTGTTAATTTTATGAAGAATCTGTGTGAAAAGATCAAGGAAGTTACATTAGTGGAGAAAATTTTGAGATCTTTGTCTTCTAAATTTGAGTCAAAAGTGTTTGCCATAGAAGAAAAATAGGATCTTCAAACTATTATGTGACTCAACTCCATGGAATTCTAATTGCCTTTCAAATGAGAAAAGGACATCCATCAAATATGATATAAGCCGCATTTAAAGCATTAGAAAAAGGAAAAGAAAAGGAATAGCACCATGAATTAGGACACATTTCAAAAGAAGAACATAAGGTAAATTTTGTCAAGAAGCTTCAACGGGGTTCGAGAAGATTCAGAGGTAAGAAACCTTTCAAATGCTTTGCTTGTGGTAGAATGTCCTCATGAAGATAAATATGAAAAAGGGAAGGAATATGCAAAAGGAAATAGAAAATAGGTTGTGAATAGAAGGAGTTACTATATGCATGAAGATAGTGATGGTTTATCTAATAGTGATGAAGATTTTACTGATCAAGATTATAGACTTATCATGGCCTATGACAATGATGATTTTCTGGATGCATTAGAAGAGGAAGATTTTCTTGAAGAAATCACTATACACAAAATCCGTTTAGAAGAAAAGAATATGATCATATATACTTTGACACACCAACTTGCTAAAAGAGAAAAGCGCAATGAAAATCTAGAATGTGAAATTGTGGGTCTAAGGAAAGATCATGAGAAAAAAAAATCTCTCAATCTTAAATTTGCTAAAGGATCAAAAACATTAAATGAAATTATCAAAGTTCAGTGTTCATTGTTCATTGTTCTCCTCTAATAAAGATAGGTCTTGGATATACTGAAGAATCATCTCAATCACAAACGTCATCAATCTCCACTAGACGCTATATTGATGCAGTGAAGATGAGTGAACAGCATGTCAATCATCACCAAAGGCCTAAAACTACTCATCAAGTAAATCTTAGTCAATTTACTCCAAAGATGAATATCAGTAGAAGCCACAACCAATAAGTAAACAATGTCAAAATATTATGTGATCGCATAAACTTCTTTAATGGGAAATGTTTTTCATGTCCTAGCTTTTGACACAAGGTTTCTAAATGTGTTTCTTACATAACCATCATGACAAGAGAAGAACAAAATGAAAGAAGTGCAACAGGAATAAAGAAAATTTCCTATAATAAATTTTCTCCTCTTGAAAATGAAATAAAATGCTCGATTTGTAACAACTTTGGTCATGAATAATCTGAATGTAAGAGAAAATTTTGGCCAACATTTCAAAAGGAGAAAACACCATTAAATCCCAAGATATGGAGAAGGAAGGAATCTCAATTAGAAAGATGTGGTATAGCTTTGTGTGTAGAAGGAAAAGAAAATCAATGGTACATTGATAGTGGATGCTCCAAACACTTGACAGGTGATAAAGATAAACTTCATCCATATAATTCTTTAGAAATGGAAAATAATGTCTCGTTTGGAAATGACACTCCAGTTGTCATTAAAGGTAAAGGTTATGCTTCCTTGAAAGAAAAGGTTAAAGCTGGGAATGTCATGTATGTATATGGTTTAAAGCATAACCTGTTCATTGTCAATCAAATGTGTGATCAAGGAAATGAAGTGGTGTCTCAATCAATTTGATGTGTTGTTCATGAACTTGATACAAGAAATATCATGATAAAAGGTACAAAAAATCCAAAAAACTTATACATACTCAAAGGAGGACAGCAACAATGCTATCTGTGGCATAATAGATGAAAATTTATTTTGGCATAGAATATTGGGACATCTAAGCTTTTCTCAAATAAGAAAAGCATGTAGGCTCAAGGAAGTTCGTGATCTTCTAGATATCAGCATCCTAGAAAATACCATATACAAACCATGTCAAATCGATAAGAAAACCATAGTTCACTTCATCGAAAAGTAACGGTCAATAAGTAAGCCTCTTGAACTCATCCATACTGATTTATGTGGACCAACAAGGAAAAAGTCACCTCATGGAGAAGAATACTTTATTTTGTTTATTGATGATTTTTCCAGGATGTGTTGGATAGTTCTTCTAAAACATAAAGATGAAGCATTTGAAAAGTTTAAAGCCTTCAAAGCTTTAAATGAAAATGAATCAGATCAAAAAATAAAATGTCTCAGATCTGATCGAGGGGGAGAATTTCTATCAGATGAATTCTTTGACTTTTGTGAACAACATGGAATAAAAAGGAAATTATCCACCACAAGAACTCCTCATCAAAATGGTCTGGTAGCAAGGATGAACAGAACAGTTCAAGAAATGGCTCGAGCTATGCTAGATGAATCCGCAACTCCTGCAACCTTCTATGGTGAAGCTGCATTTGCTGTCATGACTATTCTCAACAAAAAAAAATGTTTAGGTAAATAGCAATAAAATTCCACATGAACATTGGTATGGTAAGCCTCCTACTGTAAAAGACTTTAGAGTTTTTGGAAGAAAATGTTTTATCAAAACGACTGATGAAAAACTTGGTAAGTTTGAACCTAGAGTAGAAAAAGGTATTCTTCTTGGTTATTCTTCCAGAAGGAAAGGGTATAAATGTTATAATAAAATACTTAGAAAAATTGTTGAAAGCATTGATGTTGTAGTTGATGAAGCATGGGGAAATCTGGAAGAGATGAAATCAATAGAGAATTATCAAAGTGAGGAAGTTGGGGAATTCTTTCCCACATCAAATCAAAATGATATAGAGGAAGAAACCAATGAAGCACCAAAAGAAGAAGATACAATAGACAGAGAAAAGACTCCATCCACGTATGTTCAGAAGAATCATCCAGAATCTCAAATTCTAGGAGAAAAGGGGGTTGGTATACAGACAAGAAGAACTCTTACAGGGACCTCCAGCTATCCGGCATTACTATCCTCCACCGAACCTCAAAATGTAAATGAAGCCTGCAAAGATGAATATTGGGTCAAGGCCATGGATGAAGAACTTGACCAAATTGAAAAGAATGATACTTAGGAATTAGTTCCTAGACCTCATGTTAAAAATATTATAGGAACAAAATGGATATTTAAGAGCACGCTGAATGAAAATGGAGAAGTTATTAGAAACAAGGCCAGAATTGTTTGTAAATGGTATGCTCAACAAGAAGGTATAGATTTTGAAGAAACTTTTTCACCTGTTGCTAGACATGAAGCCATAAGAATGTTTCTTGCTCTTTCTAGTTTTCGAAAATTCAATGTATATCAAATGGATGTAAAATTAGCCTTCCTTAATGGATATTTAGAAGAAGGAGTTTATATTGAACAACCAGAAGGATTCATTCTTGGAAATGATGAAAAACTTGTATAAAAACTCAAAAAAGCTCTGTACAAACTAAAACAGGCTCCAAGGGCATGGTATTACTATCTTGAAAAATATCTACAACAACAAAGTTTTACAAAAGGTTCTGCAGTTAGCAATTTATACACAAATATGGAAAATGATAAATTGATAATTATTGTTGTTTATGTTGATGATATCGTTTTGGGTAGCAATGAAGAATCCATGAGTCATAATTTTGCTTCAGTAATGTAGCAAGAATTTGAAATGTCCTTACTTGGTGAACTTACTTATTTTCTTGGTCTACAAGTTTAGCAAACAAAAGATAGTATCTTTCTTTCACAAACCAAATATCTCAAGCAGATCATGAAGAAGTATGGAATGAAAGATTCTAAACCAGTATGTACTCCAATGGTAACGAGATACAGTCTCAGCTCTAACGATGAATCGTCGGCAGTAAACCAACCAAATTACAAATCTGTGATTTGAAGTCTGCTTTATCTAACAGGTACCAGACCTGACATCATGCATGCAGTAGGAATTGTTGGAAGGTTCCAAGCAAATCCAAAGGAATAACATCTCCAAGTAGTCAAAAGAATCTTCAAATATCTTCAATGAACTCGAGACTTTGGACTATGGTATCCTAAAGATATTGAACTTACTCTTCATGCATATATAGATGCAGATTGGGAAGGAAGTGTCGATGATCGAATGTGCACTAGTGGAAGTGCATTCTATATGGGCTCTTGGTTAGTGTCATAGTTCAGCAATAAACAAAGTTTGATTGCCTTATCTACAGTTGCAGTAGAATATGTGGCTACTGTATCTTGCTACACACAACTACTTTGGACGCTGCAAACATTGAAAGACATTCAAATCAAATGTACTCCACCCATCTCCATTCTTTGTGGTAATACAAGTGCCACCAATATTTCAAAAAATCCAGTCATGCACTCCAAGACCAAGCACATACCCATCAAGTACCATTTTGTACGAGAACAAGTGGTTGAACAAAAGGTCAAATTTGAGTATGCTCCCTCCAAAGAACAGGTTGTTGATATATTCACTAAACCACTTCCAAGAGAAACATTTGAATATCTCAGACAAAATTTGGGAGTAGTTGTTTCATCACCCTACTATTAAATCTAGTTTCTAAAAGGAAGGTTATCATACGTGGTTTTCATGAAGTTTAGTCATGTATACACACGGTTTTCTGTGGTTGAAGGATCGTATAAGTTTTTTTTTTTACAGAAAAAAAGTGGGTCAAACTTTCATATGGGTGCTCTATCTGATGTTGATTATTACAGTCTAATGATATGCTTTGCTCATTGATTTTTATCTGACTGACAAAGATGCATTGATGAATGACTTGTTGACAATGACCATGTAGCACATGTTCACAAGGAGCATTAGCCTTCGCATGCATTCTACATTATTTGCATTATGGTTGTTGAATTTAGCTATGGCTTCAGATATTTATATCATTTTTTTTATTTAAATCATGTAAAGGTCTAGGGTGTGATATGACTTCTTATATATTTGAATGAGTCCTATTGGAAAAATGATGTAATTTAAACCCTCACTTTGCATAGGATGGATGATGTAATATTTGTTGTATTTATGTCATGTATAAACTTTGGTATATCCCCACTTTGTTGGGTGATTGATGTATTTATGATTCATTGGTCATAAGGAGGTCATACTCACTTAGTTGAGTTATAGATTCATTTTATTCTTTTGAATCATATCTCTTTAGACTCGGAATGTACTCAGGGGAAGCATGGACAAAATAATGTATATCAAAGGAGAAAAAGTTGCTTGCTCCACCCTTTTCCCTTGATGTCAAAGGGGGAGAGTATTTTTGTGTTACATGTTATCTCTAACAGTTCTACACCTTGCAGTAATCAACACCTTCATGGTTGCCATCAAGTCCAAAGGCAAAGATTGTTGGCATTATGATGCAAGTGTTGTTCTTGATGGCAAATCATTCACAAGTCAATTTAGTTTTGGTAAAATGAAACTCATAGTACAACAGGTATATTTAGATGTAACAGGGAAATGGTACAAAAGAACAGGATGATGGAACCAAGGTCTACTAATCAGAGTAAAGAAGATAAAGGAAAAGGGTGATGAAAAGAAGTTTAATAAGTATATGCATGTCCACTTGGTCAAAACAGCATATACATGCTGGTCCACAGAACAAAAGGTGTGTATACATCTACACGCACTCCGATAGGAGGAAAATTGCGTACATGTTGGAAAACCAAGGTTTTGGTTTGAGGTATTTTGTCCAAGGTCTTTTGGGTCCAAGGTATTTGGTCCAAGGTACTGACCCTACGTATTTGGTCCAAGGTATTGGTCCTAAGTGGTTTTGGTATGAGGTATTAACAAAGGGCCTAAAGCTATATAGAGGGGAGAAGATCATAAGGCCAAGTGTGCAATTGTATTGTTTTTTAGGGAATACTCCTATCTGAAGTATATTTTATGTTGGAGGGGCTATGTTTGTGATTTGATTTGAAATACTTTGTGCACCTTGAATTCAATGTTGGATCAAGATCATGAGACCTGAAATGACTTATTATTGAATGATGTGATATTGTTTGGGCTAAATCTGATTATGTACACCTATTTTACTCTTTAAATGTCATGATCTGGGTTTGTGTGAAGTCTGAAAGTGTAGCGAAGTTAAGAGTTAATATTTGCAGATCTTTACGCTGGTTCATCACTACAAAAGAACGTGTACATGAAGGTTCTACTCTTCAAAATAGTGTATATAAAATAAAAGCCTCTTCTTCAGATCTAACTAATCTATCTGATCGATTTTGTTATTTTACTGTTGTCTGTCGATGAAGCCTTCTTAGATTAGAATGTAAAACTGAATGAATAAGGATTTTGGTATCTGATTGACTAATTGAATAAGTGAGAAGGGTGATCTCTGCTACTGCCTATGTAAAACTCTGTAAATATATAGTAGTTGGTCAACATATTGCTAGTTGGTATAGAAATGATTCAAAAAATCTATGTCTTAGTAGTCTTGGAGGTATATGCAGGTTTGATTATAGGAAGTAGCCTATACACGTAGGTTGGGTTGAGTAAAGTATCGTATACATTCTAATTTATGATTTTTGAGGTTGCAGTTGGTTCTGAATGATGATGCAGGTTTCTGGGTTCAACACAATGTTCTAGTGACAGTGATTTGATTGTTCATATTAACTGATCGTTGGTTGATGTAATTTGAGTTTCAAAGTTCCTAAAGGGTTCAGTATGAAAATTTGATGAAACAAGCCCTTCATGTGTATTGTTGTGTACCAGGAGCATCCAATCTGAAAATTTATGAAACGTGGTCCCTGAAGGAAGAGAGAAGGTTTTAGACTTATGTAGGTCAGTACCTACATAATAGTAATAGCATTGGCTAGTACAAGAGCTAAGGGGTTGCAATTCCCTTACAGTAGAAGTTGGAAAATGGGAGAAGGTTGTAGCCTTCTGCAGGTGGGTGCCTGTGTACTAGTATGAGTCTGCACCAGCACAAGATTGTAAACATATTTTCTTATTAATAAAATAAGATAAAGATGATGGTAGCGGGTGCTTTTCAACCACATTAGGTTTCCACCTCAAATTTTGGTGTTCATGTGTGTTTCTTATGTGTGATAGTTTATTCTACTTTTACTGCTATGTTTAGTAAGTTATTAATGCACTAGTTAAAGATCAACACATGATAAACTATCTAAATCATAGTTTTTCTGGGTGTATGCTCGTTTCTCTAATCATAAGTGCATGTACATGCTACTTCACTTTACAGAAGTAGCGTATATAAATCTATTTGAGAAAAGAAAAATTATTGATCAGATAATACTGATTCAGCCCCCTCTCAGTCTTATTTCCAACACACCACAACAGCCTTTCAACCAATCATTATGCGCCACATTCCCTTCTACCATTGGTACAACCTATCAGTTCTAAGTCCCAGTCAGTTGATGGTGTTAGCATGACATCAACATAGAATGGTCATACAGACTACCACATGGTAGCAATACACTTCCTAGTCATCCCTACAAGTTGACCTTTTTTATTGCTTGTCAAAAAATTCAGAACACAATACCTTCCTCATACAATTTCAGATTGAGGTGATTCAAGCATTACTGGAATGAAAACAAAAATCTCTACGATTTGGCGCTAGCGTTGGGAAAATTTGAGCACTTTAATTTTTTAGCATATTTTTATCCCCTGGATCATTTTTGGATGTAGTAACTTTATCTGTCACTCGTCTTCCTTTTCTTGCTCTTCATGATACTTTTTTTATTCCTCTTCTCTTTCTTATAAATCTTCATTCTATTGTAGTTGAGTTTGAGGTAATACTTCATCTACTCTTGCATCAATGCTTTCGACTGCATTTCATAGTCTTTCATTATAAAATCCACACCCTTGCTTCTATATGCATTTCCAAGGAAAATTCCTTCGTCTATGGAGTCAAATTTCCTAAATTATCCTCATTTATCTTTATATAGCACTTGCTTCCAAATAACTTGAAGGGTTTTATTGTAAATGGTTTTCCTTACAATAATTCATAAGGTGTTTTTGTATTGTTTACTCTATTTTTTTCTCTATTCAAAATCTAGATAGTTGTGTACACGACTTCTCACCAAAAAATGTCTGATAGAACAACCTCATTGAGAATAGTTCTTAGCATTTCTTACATTTTTCTATTCTCCCTTTGAACAACTTTTTTTCTATTGTGGGGTCCTATTTTGGGAAGTTTTAGTATCTACGGATAAATGCTTAAACCCTAGAATAGTAGCTAATTCTAGAACAACAATGCATAGCATTCTCTACCTTTTCTATAAAGAATAGATTAAATAAGATAGTAAAGAAGCCTACCTAAAGCTTGCACTTACTCCTTATCTCCAATTTTTTTGCTCCTTTCTGTACTTAATCCACTTGAAAAGTACCTGCACACAGACAAAAGACAAAAACCTATCAAAGCATATTATAATGATCTATTGATTAAACATAGAATGGAATCAGGTACATAATACACATGTGAAAGCATCAATAAGTAATACAAACATATGGAAAAAGTTTTGAACACATTATTAGTAGAAGGAAGAGTTACAACCCAATTTGCTTGATTCAATGGCACTCCTCCAGTTCAATCCCATCCTCTCATAACAAGCAAGACATTTTGACATCATTACAATACTTGAAACCAACTCAAGTCTCATACTAATAGCATCTCCCTATAATTCAATGATTTCCAGCCCCTGATAACTTAGATGAGTGGTTTTTTTTATATGTGAATGAGGGAAGTTATGCCATAAATGGTGATAATGAGTGCCCTTCCAACCTTAGGATTTAGTTCCACGGAGGAAGGGATAAAGGGATTGATGTTCCTTAACTTCCTCCCTCATCCAATTTCGAGCCCAAAGGAGTGGATAGCGTTGGGAAACTTCTAGAGGCATCCTATGGATAAGAATATTCCAAACCCCAATGGAGCTTTTGCTCAAATTCTCCCACCGCAGGCCAAAGAGGGCTCAAGTGCACTGTGATGCACCCTGCCAGTGTACTGGGATACACTGCATTGCACCCTGGTAAAGGCCTGCCTATGTTGATCTTCTTAGAGGAAGTTTTTGGATGATTTCAGTCATGGAATCTCTTGGGAAGGAGGCATTCTTGATGGTTGACTTCATTTGGGGCATGTAACCACTGAATTAGGGTTTGATGGGCCCTAATAGTACTGATCTGTAAGTCAGGGTTGATGTGCCCAAATGGGTTTGTAACAGTTGCCCCCTAAAGCATGAAGTCGTAAATATTTATGTCGAGTGAAATGCTTTACTATGTGGAGAGGAGGTTTCGAGGTAGAAGGTGACATGAGTAGGAAAACATAGGATTTTTGTATCAGTTCACTATTTGGGTGAATCCATCACTATTTGATGCTTTAAGGAGTCTACCAAAGGTGAAACTCAGTCTTGTCTAGATGGACAAGTTTGTTGCTATTTGATGTTTTTAACAAGTTTAACGACAAATATAACTTAGCCCTTTTCATGTTTAAATATTTTGAAAAGGGAAAAAAAGAAAACTCCACAATTTTTTTCATAAATTAATCTCTCAAGCCCGAAAAAGAATAAAATAATACAAGAGAGATATCATTTCCAATCCGTTAACAAGATGGAAAGGATAAGTGCTTGGTAATCTCTCCATGTTTAGAGAGTCTGAAAAGAGCTTAAATAAGACTCTGCTTTGATGAACGAGTGGTGTTTAGGGTAGCAAATGGTTCCGGTGATGTTGGAACTTCTCAAAACATGTTGATTTATGTGAAGAGGTTGGCTAATAAGACCACTCATTGCAACTTTTCCTCAAAAAAGGTAAAACAACCAAGTGAAAGTGTACGATTGGCCAAAGAGATGGTGGTCATGGAATGAAACAACTAAGGATCATCTGATAGAAAAGGCTAATAGAATGGCAATCACAAGGGTGAAAATTGAAATGGGTTCATTTTTACACAAGCTTGAACCATAGGGAACTATGCTTGGATTCGGTTCATGTTTACACAAGCTTGAAACGAATAAACTACGCTTGGATTTAGTTTCATTTTTACACAAGCTTGAAATGAAAAACTATGCTTGGAATTTGTTTACGTGCCCCCAACATGATGGAAGGGAGAGTCCCTTGTAACCAAATGGAAGTTGCTACAATGAAGCAGGACAGTTATCCAACACCTTCTTGGCTTTGTCTGGATAGGGAAAAAGGTGAATGGGGTGATTCCCTTCACATAACCTATAGGGAAACTTAACTTTACCATTAGGTGCATGCCTCCAAACCTTCATTACATTCACCTAAGTAAACTACTTGTGGTTACCAATTCGATGGAATGAAGGCTCATTTAGGGGATCAAGTGAAAGACTTGACTAGGATAGGATTTTAAGAGATCTAATCAAAGAATTGAATTGGAACTTTGCTCCAGGGGACCTTGTTTTGTTTTTTAATGAGATTGATACAAGACAAGGAACTCTTCTCAGATTCCTTGTTTCATTTTTTAATGAGCTTGACACAAGACAAGGAACTATGCTAATGGACCTGTTTTATTTTTTAACAAGGTTGACACAGTAAAATAACTATCCTCATCTTCCTTGTTTCATTTTTTAATGAGGTTGACACAAGACAAGGAACTATCCTCATGGGCCTGTTTCATTTTTTAACGAGGTTGACACAGTAAAAGACCTATCCCCATATTCCTTTTGATCACATCTCATAAGTGGTCATGAAGGAGAGTTCTGGTTCCAATGCCCCTAGTACATGATGTACAACATCACTGAATTGATCTTCAATTGATGTAGGTATGGAACAGGTTGCCACATAATTAACCTATGGTGAGGATGATACCATTGGTACAAAAGGACCATTTAGGGAATATGGTTGATTGGAAGACAAATTTGGACCGGGAAATGAAAGTTGGTCAACAGTGACAATTCTGCCTTCATGTGGGAAACAAATCACTAGAAAGAGCGTTGAAACAATAGCTCCCATGTCATAAACATAGTCGTTCCCAAAAGGTAAATTGTAATCTAAAGGGACTGGGACTACCATCACATTCAGATAAATGATTTTTCCTCCCAAATTAATAGGTAACTGAGGGAGTATCCCTAATGGTTGACTAGTTCCTTTGTTAAAACCCAACAAATTCTGGGTAACAACCATAAGTGACGGTGAACCGAGCACTTGCCAAGAACTTGAAGAAAGGATACTCACCGATGCACCTTCATCTATAACAGTGCCAGATACAATCATATTACAACTTGTGTTGGCATTATGACACAGGTGTTGTCCTTGATGACAACTCACTCAAATGACAGATCATAGTTCAGTCTCACAGAATGAAGGAAAAAGAGGTATACATAGGTTTACCTTGACAAAGTCGCGTATACATGCAAGTTTGCCAACCAAAAGGTGTGTACGCGTATACACGCACTTTCACACAAGGAAAAGCGGTACATGTTGGAAAACTTGGTTTTGGTCCATGGTATTTGGTCCTTGGTATTTTGACCCATGGTATTGGTCCAAGGTATCTTGTCTGAAGTTTTGACCCTAGGAATTTGGTCCAAGGTATTTCTTCTAAGTGGTTTTGGACCATGGTATTGAGAAAGGCCTAAGACTATAAAAGGAGGAGGAGATCATTAGGCAAAGGCAGTCAAGTATTCAATATCTAATGAAAAGAAAGATCTAGAATACTGCTCATTTGGTTATGGTGCATAGCTAGATCTGAATCAAGGAGGAACCTGATCGCTTGAAGAAGGATAAGTTCTATTGATGGGTCAAGATCTTAAGGCTTGAAGAGAAGTATCTTTGTGTGGTTTTGATCTTTTATAATTGGCACATGTCTTAATCTGTAAATCTAATGATCTGGGTATAACTGATGTCTGAATAGTTGTAAAGGGTAAGTCATCTTTTACAGATCTATACGCAGGTTTACTATAGGGAAAGCACGTATACACACTAGTTTGGCATTTCAAAACAACGTATATGCAGGTTTTCCTTGAGAAAAGTGCGTATGAACAAAGGTTCGACACATTGAAGTAGCATACATCTCATAAAATATGTTTAAGCTACTTCTATTTACTCTTGCAGTGTTCTGGGTTCTGGTTTGGGTTTTGGTACTGTTACTGTATTCAGATTACAACATTCAAAGAAGTGATTGTTTGATTCAGTTCTAGTTAGTGCAAGGGAGATTGATTGATGAAGATACATGTTGATGGTTGATTGATGCTATTGATGGATCCAATCTGAAAATTTATGAAACGCGGTCCTTGGAAGAAAAGAGAAGGTTGTAGCCTTCTGTAGGTCAGCACCTACATACTAGTACAATAGTTAGTACAAGAGCTAAGGGGGTTGTAGCTCCCTTGCAGGAAAATATGGAGAACTAGAGAAGGTTATAGCCTTCTGCAGGTAGAAGCGTGTGTACTGGTATAAGACTGCACCAGTATAGAAATATTGTAAAAAGATGTTTCTTATTAAAAGAAGATAGAGATGAATTGTAGCAGGTGGTTTTCACCCACATCGGGTTTCCACCTTATATCTTGTGTTCTTGTGTGTGATTTTTTTCTCTATTTTTATTGTAATTGTTACTGCTTATATGTTTCTGATAGATAGATTAAAGATCAATAGACTAAATTATAAGTTTACAATGTATACACTGGTTTCTCTAAACACAATTGCGTATATATGAAAGTTGCATTAAAAGAAGTAGCGTATATAAATCTGTTTATGAAATGAAATATTGTTAAATTGCTAATACTAATTCACCCCCCCACCCCCCCCCCCCCCCCTCTCTCAGTATTATTTCCAACAATTGGTGTTAGAGCAGGTCCTTGAGAAGAAGCTTGATAACTTGAAGGAAGATCTATCATCATGAGGAACTATGAAAGAGAGGCATCCATCAAGCCACCAATCTTTGATCGGAGCAAATTCGTCTATTGGAAGGTAAGAACCACAACCTATCTTCAATCTCTTGGGACAGATGTTTGGGAAATCATCGAAGGAGGATACACATTTCCCTCAGCAACTCCTACAAATATGGCAGGTAAAAAGCAGTATGAAACAAATGCGAAGGTTGTCAATACTCTATTGGGGAGTCTGTCACAATCAAAATTTGTCAAGGTTATGCAGCTCAAAACTACCAAAGAAATATGGGACAAGATCATTCTAAGCTATGAAGGAGACAATCAAGTAAAACGTGCAAAACTACAATCTCTCAGAGTTCAGTATGAGACTCTCAGAATGCACAATGATGAAAGTACAACTAATTATTTCTTACGTATAGATGAGATTGTTAATCACATGAAAAAACTTGGGCGAAGAGATAAAAGAATTTACTTTAGTTGAAAAGTTTCTAAGATATTTGTCTTCTAGGTTTGAATCAAAAGTTTCTACCATAGAAGAAAAGCAGGACCTTCAAACTATTACTATGTCATAGCTACACAGAGTCCTAACTTCTTTTGAAATGAGAAAATGAGGTCCATCAGATATGAGAGAAGCCATATTCAAAGCTTTAGGAAAAGGAAAACTCAATGAGTCAGGACATACATCAAAAGGAGAGGAAGAATCAAACTTTGTCAAGAACCTTCAACGAGGTTCTAGAAGATTCTAAGGTAAACTACCTATCAATTGTTTTTGTTGTGGAAGAGTAAGTAATTATGCTGCAAAATGTCCTCACAAAGATAAGCTTGATAAAGGTAAGGAATCAACAAAATGGAATAGAAAACTAAGTGTAAATAAGAAGAGCTAATATAGACATGAAGATAGTGATGGTTTATCAAATAGTAATGAAGATGAAAATAGTAATGAATATAGACTTCTGATGGCTTTTGAAGATGATGATTTCTTGGATGCTTTAGATGAAGATGGTCTCTATGAAGAAATTTCTAAACCTAAAATCTATTTAGAAGAAAAGAGTATGATTATAGATACTCTGACATTCCAACTTGCCGAAAGGGAAAAACACAATGAAAAGTTAGAATGTGAAATTGTGGGTCTAAGAAAAGAAATTGACAAAACGAAAGCTCTTAATCTTAAGTTTGCTAAAGGATCAGAAACTTTAGATGAAATTATCAAAGTGTAGCTTTCTCCTCTGATAAAGACAAGTATTGGATATACTGAAGAACCATCTCAAGCACATAATCCATCAACCTCCAAAAGCTATCTTGATGCAACAAGGAGAAATGAACAAGTTGGCAATCGTCAATAGAGGCTTAAAGCAGATCACTAGGTAAATTGAGTTCAATCTACTTCAAGGATGAACAAAAGCTATAATGAACAATAGGTAAATCATTCTCAATTTTCTTCAAGAATGAATGTCAATGGAAACTACAATCATCAGGTCAGTAGATTCGATAATCACAGGAATTTCTTTAATGGCCAATTTTTTTCATGTAATAAGTTTGGACACAAAGCTGCTCAATGTGTTTCTTACAAGACCATCATGACTAGAGAAGCACGAAATCAAAGGAATGTGGTTGGGATCATGAAAAGGACCTACAATAACTTTTCTTCTCTTGAAAATGAAATAGAATTATCTATTTGTAACAACTTCGGTCATGAAGACTCTAAATGTAGGAGTAAATTTCGGCCAACATCTAAGAAGGAGCAAGATTCATTAGGTCCCAAAACATGGAAAAAGAAAGAACCACAAACCAAAATATGTGGTATAGCCTTATATGTAGAAGGATAAGAAGATCAAAGGTACATCAACAGTGGATGCTCGAAACACATGATAGGTGATAAAGAAAAACTTCAGTCATAGAGTGCCTTAGAAAAGGAAAGGAAGGTCTCATTTGGAAATGACACCCCTGTAGTCATAAAAGGTAAAGGCTCTATTCTCTTGAAAGAAAAGGTCAAAGATGGGAATGTTATGTATGTTGATGGTTTAAAGCTTAATCTATTGAGTGTTAGTCAAATGTGTGATAAAGGAAATGAGGTAGTATTTCGATCGAATGGATGTGTTGTTCATGAGCTTGATATAGGAGAAACAATGATCAAAGGCATAAGAACTCCAAATAATTTATACATACTCAAGGGAGGACAACAACAATTATATCTAAGAAAAAATAATGAACACTGGCTATGGCACAGAAGATTGGGGCATCTAAGCTTTCATCAGATAAGGAAAGGATGCAAATTCCAAGCTTTTTGTGATCTTCCTAACATCAGAATTTTAGAAAATACAATATGAAAATCATGTCAATTTGGTAAGAAAACTAGAACACATTTCCTTGAGAAGGAAGGATCAGCAAGTAAGTTGCTTGAACTTGTCCATACTAATTTATGTGGTCCATCAAGGAAAATTCACCTCGTGTAGAAGAATTCTTTATATTGTTCATTGACGACTTTTCGAGAATGTGTTGGATAGGACTTCTAAAGCATAAAGATGAAGAATTTTAAAAGTTCAAAGCATTCAAAGCTTTGGTTGAAAACAAATCAGATCGAAAAATCAAATGCCTCAGGTCTGATCAAGGAGGGGAATTTACCTCGGATGAATTCTTCGACTTCTATAAAGAACATGGAATAAGAAGGGATTTCTCTACCTTAAGGATGCCTCAGCAAAATGGAGTGTTAGAAAGGATGAACATAACTATTCAACAAATGGGTCGTGCTATGCTAGCTGAGTTTGGAACTCCTGCAACCTTCTGGGCTGAAAGATGCATTTACTGTTGTCACTATTCTCAACAAAACAAATGTTTGGGTAAACAACATTCAAACTCCTCATGAACTTTGGTATGGTAAAACTCCTACTATAAAATACTTCAAAGTTTTTGGAAGCAAATGTTACATCAAAAGGACTGATGAAAAACTTGGCAAGTTTGAACCTAGAGCAGATGAAGGTATTCTCCTTGGTTACTCTTCCTGAAGTAAAGGATACAAGTGTTATAATAAGCTAATATGGAAAATTGTTTAAAGTAGTGATGTTATGATTGATGAACCAAGCAAAAATCCAAAGCAGGTAAAAACTAAAGAATGGGAAGAAGACGAGGATTATCCTTCCACATCAAATCAGACTAATGTTGAAGAAGAAGAAACCAATGAAGCACTAGAAGAGCAAATAATGGCAGAAGAAAAGACATCGTCCAGATATGTTCAGAAAAATAATCCAGAGACTCAAATTTTGGGACAAAAAGAGGCAGGTGTATAGATAAGAAGAACTATTATAAAAGCTTCAAGCTATCTAGCATTTATTTCCTCCATCGAACCACAAAATGTACATGAAGCATGCAAAGATGAATGTTGGGTCAAGGACATGAATGAAGAGCTTGAGCAAATTGAAAAGAATAATACTTAGGAATTATTTCCTAGACCTCATGATAAGAATATCATTGGAACCAAATGGATATTCAAAAACAAGTTGAATGAAAATGGGGAAGTTGTTAGAAACAAGGCTAGACTTGTTTGTAAAGGATATGCTCAACAAGAAGGTATAGACTTTGAAGAAAATTTTGCACCTGTTGCTAGACTTGAAGCCATAAGAATGTTCCTTACTATTTCTAGCTATCAGAAATTCAAAGTATATCAAATGGATGTGAAATTTTCCTTTCTTAATGGAGATCTAGAAAAAGAAGTATATATTGAGCAACCAGACAGATTCATCCTTAGAAACGATCCAAAACTTATATGCAGACTCGGAAAGGCTCTCTATGGTCTAAAACAAGCTCTAAGGGCTTGGTATTATCGTCTTGACAAATACCTTCATCAACAAAGTTTTTCAAAAGGATCAGTTAATAGAAATCTATATATAAAATATGACAATGACAAATTTCTAATACTTGTTGTGTATGTTGATGATATCATTTATGGTAGTAATGAAGAAGCCATCAGTCAAAACTTTGCTTTGGTAATGCAAAAAGAATTTGAAATGTCCCTCCTTGGTGAACTCACATATTTTCTTAGTTTACAAGTTCAAAAAAATAAAGATGGTATTTTTCTATCACAAACCAAGTACCTCAAGCAGATCTTGAATAATTATGGAATGGAAGATGCTAAACCAGTATGTACCCCTATGGTAATAGGATGTAGCCTCAGCGCAAATGATGAATCAATAGCAGTGCATCAACCAACCTACAGATCCATGATTGGTAGTATGCTCTATCTAACAGGTATCCGACCAGACATCATGCATGTAGTGGGAATAGTTGGAAGATTCTAAGCAAATCCAAAGGAAGCACACCTTCAGGCAGTCAAAAGGATTTTCAAATATCTTCAAGGAACACAAAACTTTGGTTTATGGTATCCTAGACATACAGATCTTACACTTCATGCATATACATATGCAGATTGAGTAGGAAGCATGGATGATAGAAAAAGCACTAGTGGTGGTGCATGGTTTATGGGTTCTAGATTAGTGTCTTAGTTCAGAAAGAAACAAAGTTCAATTGAATTATCTATAGCTGAAGTAGAATATGCGGCTATTGCATCTTTCTACACACAACTTATTTGCATGATGAAAACATTGCAAGACACTCAAATCACATGTACGCCACCCATCTCCATTCTATGTGATAATACAAGTGCAAATAGTATTTCAAAGAATCCTGTCATGCATTCCAAGACCAAGCACATACCTATCAAATATCATTTTCTACAAGAACAAGTGCTTGAACGAAAGGTCAAATTGGAGTATGTTCCCTCCAAGGAACAAGTTGTTGATATATTCACCAAACCACTGCCCAGAGAGACATTTGAATATCTCAGACAGAAGCTGGGAGTAGTTGTTGCATCTTCTTGCCATTGATACTTATCTGTTTCAGTGAAAAGTGGTTGTACGCGAGTTTCATGAAGCATATCGGCATACATATGCTGGCTGCTGTGGATACAGTCGCATATATGTTGGTTTAAAGAATATCAGTGGGATAGACTCAAGATGAAAAGAGTCTGATATGGGTCTGACAATGATCATTTGGCATAGGTTCAGGGGGAGCATATACTTCTAATAATGCATTGTTGGCATTATCTTAGAAGATCTTGGTATAATTTCACAACTTTTTTTGTTCAAGGTGGAACAAGTGTAGAGGGATATCATAGTTGCTAATGGTGATAGATAGATGTTACTAGTGATAGTTGCTGATAACTATCTTGTTTTAGATATTTTCTCTCTATGTCATGTATATCTTTTATTATCAATGTCATGTAATGACCTATTTTGTTTTCCCACTATGCCTAGGATGGATGATGTAATGTTCTTGTCTTATCATGTATAACCTTTTGATGTATCCCCACATGGTTGATGAGTCAATCTTGGTATATCGCCACTTGGTTGGGAGGTGGATGTATGTATGAGTCATTGGTGATAGGAAGGTCATTTATGATGTATAGAGTCTTGTTCTTCTTGAAGAACATCTTGTTATAGACCTTTCTTACAATCAAGGGGTGCATGAATAGTACACTTTAACATATAAGAGAATTCAACATCTACTCAGGGGGAGCATAACCCTTTTCCTTTGATGACAAAGGGGGAGAGTGACTTTGAGTTGCCATCAAGTCCAATGTGGGAGATTGTTGGCATTATGACACAGGTTAAGCACTATGACACAAGTGTTGTCCTTGATGGAAACTCACTTAGATGACAAATCCCAATTCAGGCTCACAAAATGAAGGAAAAAGAGGTATACGAAGGTTTACCTTGATAAAGCCGTGTATACATGTAGGTTTTCCGACCAAAAGGCATGTATGTGTATAAACGCAATTTCACACAAGGAAAAGCGCATACATGTTGGAAAACTTGGTTTTGGTCCATGGTATTTGGCCCTTGTTATTTTGACTCATGGTATTGGTTGAAGGTATATTATCTGAAGTGTGGACCCCAGGTATTTGGTACAAGGTATTGCTTCTAAGTGGTTTTGGACCATGGCATTGAGAAAGGCCTAGGACTATAAAAGGAGGAGGAGATCATTAGGCAAAGACACTCAAG
The DNA here is from genome assembly GCA_000404065.3 of Pinus taeda. Lineage (NCBI taxonomy): Eukaryota > Viridiplantae > Streptophyta > Pinopsida > Pinales > Pinaceae > Pinus > Pinus taeda. The sequence continues at coordinate 127,769 of APFE030757153.1, read as the reverse complement.
TATTTAATATCTAATGAAAAGAAAGATCTAGAATACTGGTCATTGGGTTATGGTGCATAGCTAGATCTGCATCAAGGAGGAACCTAAGCACTTGAAGAAGGATGAGTTCTATTGATGGGTCGAGATCTTAAGGCTTGAAGAGAAGTATCTTTGTCTGGTTTTGATCTTTTATAATTAGTGCATGTATTAATCTGTAAATCTAATGATCTGGGTATTGTTGGGTTGTGTTATATTCTTTCCACATAGTTAACAGGGGGTTTGAGGGGTACCCGTAATCCCACTTTATGGGGTCCGGGGCAGCG